>JACBWV010000825.1:205181-244460 GCA_013435795.1 Chlamydomonas sp. ICE-L
CCCAGAACGCCATGCATATGAAACATCGGTCAGCGTCGGGCAACATCTGCTTTTCAGAATGGTTACTCGCTGTCTTCTCTTCTTCCTGCTTCCTCCGCTCTACTGATGACAATGCGCGCGTTGGTGTCTCGACCTGCTGACGGACGCTGCCGCACGCGGGACTTGCCTAACTGGGGCCGGCCCTCATGAGACTACGTGTCTCGACTGGTCCCTTGATGGCAACGGTCCCATCCCGATTTGGGAATAGGAATCGGCCGGTCAGGTATTGACAACCCTGGATCGTGTACTTAGCGGCGATAAAGTAGTAGTAGTCGAGCCACTTGAGCTCTTGTTACAGGTTCAAGAGGAAGTGTTTTCAAACTTGGGCTTAACCCCCAACCATTGATGTAACTTCTACTAATCCCTTGTCGTCCCCTTGTCCACTGAAGTTCTCTACGGAGTTTGGCATGCGTGTCTCCATCGCAAACGAGTTCATATACGCTCACCCCATTCCGGAAGACGTCGTGTCGGTGTTAGAACACTATTGGGAATGCAAAAACGATGCACCCTTCAACACATCCGGTATGTTTCATCCTCCCAAAAAACGCAAGTAACGATAAACATATCTCCAGTCTCCTCCAAGGTATGGAGTTGTTCAAGGAATATCAATCGTTCGATCACCATATGAAAACCCCGCCCCAAGGGGTCACCTTCGAATAAGGTCGCCATCCAGTATGGTATGACCCCCCCGACTCCGAACGGGCCGTCCAAATCAAAAAGGATTGGCATGCGATCGACGACGTGACCAAGGCAGTATACTTTGGCCCCGCACCTGAGGAGGGCAATCCCCAGTCCGGTTGAAACCCGTCTAAAAAAAACACTGGTGGTCGGAGGCATTGGATCCGAAAGTTCGCGTAAAACAAATCGCTGCCAGACGGTCAACGAAGTGCCATCCGTCGCAATCACGCGCAAACGAAATACGAATTATTCCCCCGTGCTCATGACGCGAGCCAATCGGGTATACGAAGTCAACTCCGCTGCTGCCCCCGATATGCTATTCAAACGCCCGATCAGGAGCGAAGCAATTAACTCACATTGGCAGACTCCGGCGCGACAGGTTGTCTTATGGAAAGGCAAATGGCTGAGGATCTCGGTTTGCACATCCGCCCTTGGGAAAACGAACGCGACGGATTCACTTGCGCTAAACGACGGGATTATCAAAATCCGCGGGACGGTCTCGCTCCTATACACATACAACGATATGTTGGCAAAGTGTTCGCCCATGTCGTCGACAAACTTCCCGGTGGATTAGACCTAATCCTCGGGTCCGACTGGATGCGCGACGAAAAGGCCGTCCTAGACTACGATCGCATGACATTGTCGCTCAAACGGTACGGCTGCTGTTTGACACCTATCAACAGGCAGCGGGACGAAACGGCTCATTCCTTCTTCACTATGGCACTTTCGGGCAAGCCGACTGACGACCCAGTCATTACTGGTCGCAAGGCAGCAAAGCTTTTGAAAGCTGGCGCTAACCATGTCATGGTTAATGTCCGCGAATCCCGAGCGGATTTACCGGCGTCTAACGTAACTGCCGATGAACGGGCGAAATTGCTGGCAAAATGATTGCCTTCCGACGGGCCTTTACCTGGTCCCCCGGTGGCAAGCATGGATTTCGAAAATTGGATCCGCGACAACATACGGGACCACGATGATAAAACACTCATCTCGGCCAACGACCTGCGCGCTCTCCTATGGCAGTATCGCAAAGTCTTCAACAATTTGCCTATGGGGACTCCTAACCATCGAGTTATTCCTCACGTCATCAAAACGCAAGACAATGCTTACGCACCATATCGCAGAAATCGTCGCATGAGTCCAGCCGAGACTTTACTATGTGAAGAATACGTCTCCGACCTGTTGCAGCAAGGATTCATCGCCCCGAGCGCGTCCCCGTACGGTGCGCCAATTATGATCATAGCGAAACCGGGTGGAACAGGATACCGTGTTGTTTGCGATTGGCGAGCACTCAACAACATCACGATTAAAAATAGGTATCCCCTTCCCCGTATCGATGAGAACATTGATCGTCTAGGTGGAGCTACTTTGTTCAGTTCCCTAGACCTCACGTCTGGTTATTACCAAATACGTATTTCGGACGAGGACGCGCCGAAAACTGCGTTCACTACCCCAATGGGTCAGTTTGAATTTAAAGTCCTTGGGATGGGTTTGGCAAATGCGCCGGCCACATTCCAAGCGGTCATGAACCAGATATTCGCGCCCTACTTGCACAAGTTCGTCGTGGTCTACTTGGACGATATCTTGGTTTACGGACGCACTCCGGCGGAGCACTTAGCCAACTTGGCCACAGTTCTCAACGTCCTCCAGGACAACGAATTCTACACGAAACTATCCAAATGTTCATTCAACCAAACGGAAGTTAAATTCCTGGGTCATTACATTGGACGCGACGGCATTAAAGTTGATCCACGCAAGGTTAGCACAGTCAGTGACTGGCCTACTCCAAAACGGCGAAAGAGATCGGCTCATTCCTCGGTTTGTGCAATTATTTTCGCAAATTTATCCAAGGCTATTTGTCTCTTCTCGCTGCCCCGCTTCAAACCTTGTCTAACATCAAGGGTGAACTCGGCTCCTTGTTCAAAGAAGAACATCTCGTCTCATTCAAAGGCCTCAAGGAAGCTTTGCTATCCGCTCCAGTCCTCGCGCTGCCGGATTTCAGCAAACCTTTCGAAGTCATTACCGACGCATCTTTGCTCGGTACCGGCGCGGTGCTCTTGCAAGATAAACACCCCATCGCCTTCGCCAGCAAGAAGTATATCCCAGCGGAGCTGAACTATACTACGACGGAACAAGAGATGCTAGCAATTGTTCACGCGTTGACCGAGTGGCGATGCTACCCTCGAAGGTTCCCACATGACATTGGTCACTGACCACAATCCGCTCACGTATTTTGACACAAAGGCGGTCCTTTCACGACGCATGGGCCGATGGCAGGAGGACCTGGCGCCCTTCAGCTATACTTGGGAATATCGCGCGGGTCGCAATAATATGGCAGACCCGGTCAGTCGCAATCCTAACCTCTCCGCCCCCGCCGACGTCGCGGTTGCGCACCAGCTGTTAGTTTTCTCTCTCTTGGTCAGCGAATGCAGGCCTCGATCGAGAAAGCAGCGCCCGATTGCAGTCGGTCCCGCGGTTGTGGATATCCTTCCCCGCCCCCCGACTGTCCTCCCCGTCCCTTCGGTTCCGGTCAAGGAAACGCGACGACGCAGTCGGCATAACGCCCGCCGCGTCGACTCCCTCCTCTTCGTCCATCATGGATCGAATTTTGGCTGGATACAAACGAGACTCGAACTTCACGCCGGGCTGCAAGCGCCTTCGCGATAAGTTTTCGAGGAACGGTTACTGGTTCAAGAAGAACAAGTACGGACGCGAGTTTTTGTGTGTCCCCCTTGACGCAGCCCTTCGACTGGACATTATCCGCGAAGCTCACGACCCTATGTACATGGGCCATTGCGGTCGCACCAAGACATTGGAGTTGGTCACCCGCACTTTTACTTGGGCCAAAGTCACGGCAGATGTTACGGCCTTCGTCCAACAGTGCCATAAGTGCCAAACGAACAAGCCCGGAAACGCAAAACCTAACGGTACCATGGTTCCCGTGGAAATTCCTGAGAAATTCTGGGAGTGTGTCTCCACGGACCTCATCACGGCGCTCCCGCCTACGTCTTCTGGCTATGATGCCATCGCGGTATTCGTCGACAGACTGTCGAAAATGGTTCATGTCGAACCTTGTCACACTACGATAAACGCAGAGGCATTCGCTTCCCTATACCTGAATCGTGTCATCCGCTATCATGGTATCCCAAAGAAACTGCTGAGTGATCGCGATGCGCGATTTACCGGGCATTTCGGCGTGGCTCTCCATCGATTAATGGGCACGCGACAGGCGTTTTCGACGGCGTTTCATCCTCAAACTGACGGTCTGACGGAACGCATGAACCGAGTCATCGAGGACATGACTCGCCACTACGTGGGGCCATACCACGACGATTGGGATAAGTCCTTGGCGCTGGTGGAATTTGCAATCAACAATTCCTACCAAGAGTCCATTCAGAACACCCCATTTCGGGCGTACCTTGGTTACGACCCTACGACGCCGCTTAGAGCGGAGGTCGAATCGAAATGTCCGGCTGCCAACAATTGGTGGGCCGATCACATTGAACGACAAGATCAATGCAAGGCATGCATGCAAGCCGCTCAAGATCGGCAGAAAGCCCATTACGATAAGCGACGAACGGAGGTTTTCTTCAACCTTGGGGATAAAGTTCTCTTGTCCACCCGCAATATGAAGTTCAAAGCAACGGGTAAACCAAAATTTACGCCTCGTTTTGTTGGCCCCTATACGATTACGGAATGCATTGGTCCACGCAACGAGGTCACCGGAGTCGTCCGGCAGGTCACGGCGTGCCGCTTGGCTTTGCCCAAGATGATGCGTATCCACCCCGTGTTTCACGTGGGTTTGATAAAGCATTGGCGCTCCGATGGCGTTGTCCATGTTGGACAACCGCTGGAAATTTGACTCCGACGGCGCTCCGATTTGGAATATCCAATGCATCATGCGCGAGAAATCGCGTGTCATAGGCACTTCCAGCAAACGGCGTCTCGAATACTTGGTCCGATGGCAAGACTTCGGTATTGAGCAAGACACTTGGGAACTCGCCAAAGCGGTCAAGAAAAGTGCGCCTCACGTCGTCGATGCATGGAAATCACGTGTTACGCCCGTTATGTCCCGACGTACGTCGAATAAACGGGCCCATCATCAACCCATCGCACTCGACGCATACGACACGGCGGTTAGATTGCTTTATTTATAAAGTTATCTTTCCCGGAGTACTCAAAAGGGATGTTAAATGGTTCTATCCGAAACCAACTTGATTCATCAAGTATATTTTGAGCACGGCACATACGACTACGACATGTATTCACATCCCGGCCACTTCCTTATGATCAGATGCGGGGTCCGCATCTCTTCTGGAGGGGGGGGAGTGTAACGGTACAGAACCCTTCACGGGTACTCTGGCCGTCCAGCAAGGCATACGGGTACACCTCACCCGTAAGCCACGTGACGAACGCACATGATACAGTACCATACCCATGTACTGCCTCATCTCTCACAACGCACACGTTGCGCACATAGACACGAGCTACTCGGAACGAACCCTTCTACTCCTTCCACGAAGACGTTCTACCCGATCAACTCTACATCCCCTACTTAGGTAACACCCTACTGTTCTGTTAGCTTACGCATATCGACTTACACATAAACATACATCACGTAGACTGTTCCACTAGAATAACCCCCCAGGCTGCTAAGTGCATCCTGAGCTGTTACAGCAGCAGGTTCACTACCTTAAAACCAACTGGAGGTCCCAGCCTGAGAAGCCAGCATGGTTTCCCAAGCTGGAGAACATCCTGCGCATGGCTGCAGAGTTTGAGGAATGTGAGGACCAAGTGTCGGCCCTTAGGCTTCTCAACTTCAGATACTCGAAGACTGGGAGAGACGGCAGGGTTACTGAAGAGTTGCACTTTGCAACTCAAGAGGACAAGGAACACTTTGAATCCTTCCTTCCCCTCTACATCTCCAACATGCACTTCTCTGCCTATTTTACTCACTCCAAGATTCCTTCTGATGTCTGCAACTCTTCCTTGATTCTGAAGACTGAGGCCAACACTGCCCTCAGATGCATGATGGACTTCACCACGGAGGTGAATCGGCTGTGCAAGGCAACCATTGACCTCATGGACAACAAGCAGTGCTGTGACTCCACGGTTGACAACCTGGACCACTTCTCCCTCTCCTATTGGAATGCTGAAACCAGGGATCAGGCTACTGCCCCAGAGCACGCACTGTACACCAGGGAGCTCATCCCTCTGAGACTGCTCTCAAACTACGAAGTCCAACTGGCTACCAAGAGGGGCATCCGCATCCTCCTGTCCAGCAGACTACATGTCCTCACAGCATTTGTCTGCTGCAAAGGCCAAGTCAAAGTCAACGGCATCCAGTTCTACTTCCGTCCTGGCTTCATGCCTGACCTGGACCCTACCAAGAAGGACAACCTCCCAGACTGGGTAGCCCTGGCTGGCTACATCATTGCAAGGGAAATTGGCCAGGACAGCACTGGCAGGGTTGTCCCCCTTGACCCTACCAATTTTGGTGCTGACCTGGCCAGCTGGAAGGAGATTCAGAACCGCCTCGACATCTCCTCCTATGGGCAGAATGTGACTAGGTTCTTCCATGCCCTCTCCTCCCTGGCCAAAGCCAAGCCCTATGGAATGCCTGCCCCATGGCCCACGGCTAACGCTGAGCTTGACCTTGCTCTCCACCCAGGGATTGGACTTGCTCCTAACCCGGAAGGTCCTACCACCTGGATGGAACTGCTCCATACTTACACCCCCCTTCAGGTAAACCACTATAAAAACCTCTCCCCCTGCAGTTCCCGTTTTGACAGCCAGCAGCTACATAACTATACTTTTAATTTCACAGGCAGCCACCCCTGCCCCAGCAGCTGGACCCAGCCAGCCCAGGAGACAGCCAGCTCCCAACAATCAGTGGAAGGAGATGACCAAGAAGACGGTCTGGAAGAAGCCATAGGGATTTATTGTGCACCCTTTATGATCCCCTGCTTTTTAGTCATAGACCTTTATAGCACTCTTCTGATTGTTCCTCTCCTTATGGCTACTTGTTGGATCATAGGGTGTACCAAGCTTTTGACAACAGTACAGAGTACACCCACTATTGATAAGTCAATCGTGAACAGCTTCCTTCCTCTTAATTCCTCTGCAAAGCAGAATTCTAGCTGTGAACCTAATAGGAAATCCTGTACTCAGGACTTTAGAACCTTGACTCATCCCACCTGGGATACAGCTCCTAGGGGAGGTAGACCTACTTCCAGACTTCGTTCCACTCCTGTAAACAGCTCTAGCTATTGGGAACCCCAAATAGACTGTCACTGTCAAGTTCATTCTATTAACGCCTACCTCGGATACAAGGCCCTGGACTACAAAGAGGTCCTACAGTTCTCCATAAACCTCAACACACACGTCACTAACTACACTCAACATGAGTGGGACCTAGAACGTTGCTATTTCAACAAACTAACCGGTAACTACACTATCCCTTTAGTCAACTATTACCTGGCTAACAGGAAATCTCACTTAGGCTCTCTCACTGGCCACAGGAACTCACAAACATATACTCCATCTCATCCTCCCCCTACTACACCAATAACTGAAGACACATCTGAGAATTACTCTGCAGGAATTATGCCTGGCAGCACTAAACAGCAAATTTTATCTCGGCTTCCTCCCAGCTGCTCAAGGTTTATCCTCCACTACAACTGTGGATATGGACATGCTATCACCATTAAGCAAATTAATGGTAAGTGGTGGGACATGAACTCTGAACACAACGGCCCTAGTCTTCTCCACTCACAAGATTGGATAAAACTCCAAGGGCACATCTACACTCTTACCAAAACATCACTCTCCTTCCTTTCACACCCTTTTCAACCAGAAATTAACCACACACCAGGCCACCCTATTAGGGAGACTGTTGACATGATCCCCTCTACTAGTAACACCATACCCACTCATAACCATCCTGACTCTCCCCACAGTATGGATTACATAACTTTCCCAGGGTCTGCAGAACTCACAGATCACAACTTACCAGATCAGGATAACTTCTCAGATCTAACTTTCTCAGATCTCCTAGACTCCACCTTATCAGATCAAGAAGATCCCATAGATTTTCCCTCTTTAAATCAAAAAGACCTCACAGAAACTATTTACTTAGTCTCTGACGATGAGGAACCTCCCAAATCAAAACAAAAAATATCTCCTGCAAAGAAAAATAATTTAACTACAAAACGCTCACACACCTGCACACACCAGATGCACAACACACCTCTCCCTATACCTAGCAAAGTTGTCCTTCCTGACTTCACTAAGTTCCGTCAGTGCAGAATTTTTGGGGCAGAACCTCCTACCAAGAAACCTGCTCCTTCCAGACTCACCACCAAAACCCTCCCAACGAAAAGACTTAAAATTACTCATACTACTCCACATCCTGTTGAACAACAGCAAACTGCACTCTATCTCACTAACATTATCACTTCCAACTGCAGAGGCATTTTCTCATCCTGGGAAACACTCTATGACCATATTCGAACTAATGAGCCAGACATTGCTATTCTCACCGAAACAAAACTCACCTCCAACAATACAGGAATAATTAATATGATCAAACAAGACCTCTCTGACTACCACTTTCATCACAGCAGCAAAACCATAAAGCAAGCTACCAATGCAGACAACATTGTTACCCGCTCAGCTGGAGTCATCACACTTATCAAAAAGACTCTTACTTCACACCTCATTAAACATGAAATCCCCACTGACATAGCTGGTCATCTCACTCATCAAACTATTAACAACATCACTCACATCCTAGGTGTCTACATGCCCTGCAATGATCCTGCCAAAAGAGCCCACATCTATGAACACATCCACTACATCATATCCCAGAACCCCTCTCACCACTATATTGCAGGGGGAGACTGGAATGCAGCCTACTACCTTACTGATAGAAGCAACACAGTCCATCACCTGGAGGATCAGCCTCACTACCAGCATCTTAATAAATATTCAATTCACATCCAACCATCTCCACGTCCCCATACTTACTCAGACAACACCTCCTACAGCAGCAGGATAGATGACATCATTCTCATCAACCCCCCACCTGCAACCATGGTGACAGAAACCACACACCAAATGGGAGACACACTTGACCACTTGACCCTGGAACAACAAATTACCTCCTCTCTCTTTCCTCCTCCCAACCTTGACACACCACCTCACAATCCAACACCCCAACTGCAACTCCCTCTCAAGCAACAGGACATGGCCAAAGCCAAAGAGGCAATCTCAAATAAATTTCTCCATCAATTCCAACACTGCCACATCAACATAAATAAAGCCTGGACTATAGCACAAACTTTACTGGGAGAAGATAAAACATCTGCACACATCCAATCTATTAGACAAGAACTCACAGCCACCATGCCAGAAAATCTTAACAGCATGGCAGATCATCTCATGATCACTCTACACCAAGCTCTTTCCATCATGACTGACATCTGCCCCACTAAGTCTAGCACACCAGGAATTTTCTTGCCCAGACAAACTGCTAAAACTTACAGACGTCTTAACTACCATATTAAACACATTAAAGCACTTCGAACAGCCTCCACCCACCTTGACCAACAACAATACATGGAGCTCAGAAGCACACCTCATACGGCAGGTACATACTCACCTACCACTAAAATTAAAATACAACAACACCTACAAAACTTACTACTCCCAGACTACTGCCTCTCTCTAACTGCTGATATTCAACAAAGTATTACAGAACTACGTCACACGCAGGCTGCACTCAAAGAGGAGAGAGCAACTGCCTCCATCAAGAAATTCAGACGCCGCCTCAGCACACAGGCACGACAAACTCACAGGTATATTTTCTCTCCTGAAAATTACACACACACCCACTGCCCTACTGGACGCATCCTCGAACACACTTAGCACCAGTACCCAGGGTCTCCTGGAAGTTTTGACCAAACACATGGGTAAACTTATGTCACCTCCCACACCACCCATCTCAGATGATTATAACCGACATGCCACTCCCCCTCGAAGGGAAACACACACAGACTAATACCACCTTGAAACTCCAGCCAACTCCATACAAACCACTGCCTCCCCGTACACCTATCTCTCCTCCTCAACCACCTATGATGACTGCATCAGGAAACTCTCCACTAACAAAGCCACAGGCCCAGACGGCATACCTAATGAACTACTTATGTGCCTCCCACAGGAAATGCACCTCACCATACACAAACTCATGCAGCTAGTATGGATCCTGGGAGAAACACCAGACTGCTGGAAAATCTCCCACACAGTCATGCTCTACAAAAAATCAGATCCCTGCTTACCTCAAAATTACATGCCAATAGGCCTTAACAATGCTGTAGCCAAACTCTGGACCTCCCTTGTTACCAACACTATTACTACCTACTCTGAAACCAATCACATTCTTAGTGCCTGCCAGGAGGGTTTCAGAAAAGACAAAAGTACCTATAGACAACTCCTGACCCTACTCCACAACATTGAGGATGCTGCCCTCTTCCATCAGGACCTTTATGCTGCCTACTTTGACTTTAGCTCTGCCTTCAACATGATTGATCACCAAAAACTTCTCTGCATTATGCACAACTTGGGCTATACCCATGACACTATAGATACAATTAAAGGAATTTACACAAACTCTACTACACATATCCTCCTCAACAACACATCTGGCTCCCCTATCCCCATCACTAGGGGCACTATACAGGGAGACTCTCTCCCCCTTACTCTTCATTATTTTTCTAGAACCCCTACACAGATGGCTCCGTTCTGGAGGACGAGGATACAGAGCAGCATCCCTACCCCCCACAACAGCAGATGAAAACCACACTAGCAGCCTGGGGTATGCTGACGACACTGCCGTCCTAACCGGCAGCTCAGAAGACCTTCGCATCCAATGTGGTAAAGTTCAAACTTTTAGTATCTGGTCGGGCATCCCCCTTAATCCCACTAAATGTGTGGTTAGCGGCATAATCCACAAATCACACCCCTCACAACCTACTCACAACAACACTCTCAAACAAAGGCTAAAAAAAAATCCTTTAGGAAATTCCTATGCTATCTACCAGCCGCCAGACCAAGCCTATACATACCTGGGGGTTCACATCTCACTTACCTTAAATTGGAAAACTCAACTCCACTCTACTATTGAAACCATCCACAACAAAGGCTTGAGTATCCTTACTAAAGCTAAAAATAGGGCAACCCCCACCCAATGTCTACGAATAATCTCACAATGTGTCAGAGCAGCTATTAAATATCCTATGATAGTGGCTCCCTTCTCACTAACCGACATTCATGTCATTGACAGAGCAGTATTAAAAACAGTTAAACTCTGCTGCACTCTTCTTAGATCCTTTCCGACAAGAGCACTCCACCTCCCTAAAACAGAGGCAGGACTAGGGGTGCCCTCTCTACTCACTGAATATACTCAGATAACTGCAACAGCCCTCACCCAGTCCATGAACGACCAAGGTCACCTGGGAATTCTCACCAGGGCTCTTTTTGACAAATCAACCTTCACCATGACCACTCTAGATCCTCTCTCTCTCTCCAGCAAGCAACTTAAATATATGTCCCTAGCCCGCCAGCTGGAAATTATTAAAAAATCTGACATAACAATTTCTTGGAATGACACAGAACTTCTTGACAAACTTCACATACACTCTCTCCCTCTTCCACCACAGGCAATCCCTATCTCACTCATGACTCCTTTTCACGACCTGGACATCTACTCATACCACGACCTGGTCACCCCCATGGGAACTCATCTTATCAGCACTACAGACCTCTCTCTTATTACTTCACACAAAATTACTAAACACCACAAACGATCCCTGAACCGCCTCACCGCACACCTCTCCTCCCTCCAAACCGTCATTCCTCCAACTCACTCTGACCCACTCCCCCTCTCCCACAGGCAACTTGCGCCTGGCTACGCAATCTCGCAGAACACGACAGACAGGATCCGCGAGGCCATGACATCCCCAGCCAGCAGCGCACCTGTACCTCCGGCGCGCCTGCTTCACCTTACTTACGGATCTCAATACAGAGCCCTGCACATTACGAGCTGGCGGGGCAAGCGCTCTTACAACGACGACAAACCTGCCACCACCACCGTTGTCCACGTCCAATGGGCCCCAACCATCATGCACAACGACCATATCAACTCCTACACACGCATGGGGTACAGCATCCACCACTGCACACCTCTTACCTCCACTACCTCCACCATACACTGGAAGCCTCAATCTCACCATGCGGCTCACCTTGTTGAACTGGTGGGACAACCAGCATATGATCAATTAACCCACACCTTTAAAACCACTCCTCCGATAACCACACACCTCAATCCCAGGAAGGACATCCACCTCAATAACCTCCAGCAACAAGGCCAATGGGCCATCTCCCCAGGATTTAATGCTGACAATCATAATCTAGTTCACAAACTTTTACACATCGACACACACGACAGGCACCCAGACTGGGACATTCAACCACCCTCCGCCTACATTATACAAACAGGCATCCTAACTACTTTGGATGACCAATACACACACACACATACCAACGCTTCATATCTTTATAACCCCACAGGTCACTGTCTTGGGCACATTCCCAACGACAGGCTCACCTCTCTTAAACAAAATTGAAATTGAAATTGTTACATCCAAGAAATATAAATACTCTAGGGACGTGAGATTAAGGACACCACAGCGTACGCAGAAGCTAGCTGTAGTCACCATAGATAAACACAAAAAATATCCAGTACTAGTTGTGATCCCACCCGTAACTGACTGAGAGTCATTTCAGTCAGTCACGTGGGTGGCACTAGCTGGACCAAAAAATGTTAATCTCCGGCGGGGTGGTGTTCCATGAATCTACGACATTGTAAAATAGTCTGAAAGCTGTCAACAGAGTGGTGGTGCAGCTGGTCTGCTAATGTAAGAATTTCTAAATTGGTAAGACCAAGGGTGGTCATGGAGGTCACAAAGGTTCTGGGGATGGTGCCAGTGGTACCAATGGTAACAACTAGGTAGTGAACAAGGTAGCCAGCTAGTCTTAGGCCGGCCACCAACTGGGTGTGTTGGGCATGTTTATCCTCTGCCTTAGTGGCATGGTTGGTGTCAGAGCAGTATCCCAGCTCTAGAATCCAGATTTCCTTGTCAGCAGCAATGGTGGGTGAGTCCACCTCGGGCAGGATGGCGAGATCTGGCCTCAGTTTGGGCCAGATCTCTGCTGAGATGGAGGGAGGGCGTAACCAGTCAGGCAGTGTTTTGCCAAGGACTCCGCGGGGGAGGTCCTCCAGCCTACCTGCGTCCATGATAACGCGGCGGGATCCAAGGGCGCCTTTGCTGATGGCCTTGTGCAGTAAGTGGACAGCTGCGTCATGACGCTTGATGTACATGCCCTTGAAGGTGGCGTGTGTGCAGCCAGCAAGAATGTGGCCAGCTCCGTCCTCGTGGGTGGTACAAATAGGGCATGTGGGGGAGGTGGCAGGGTTGGGGTTGTTAGCATAGGGCATCTTCCAGCGATAGGCAAGCTTCTTGTTCCATAGTCGGCCCCATCTGGCCTTGAGGATGCAGAACTTAGTTTTGAGGGTGATGTGAGAGGATGTCCAGAATTTATTGCTGGAGTGGGGTAGATGCAAGGGGGTGTTATCAGCCCAGGTGGTGGCATATATGCCTTTGAGGGGATGTTGTCCGAGGTGGCAGCTAGTGGGAAGGTTAAGACTGATCCCGTTGGTGAGGTTAGGTGCTAAGGCTCGTGGGGGAGTTGTGCCAAGAGGTGTGCAGGGGGGTTGGACAGTGGGCCAATAGGTGTTGTGGCGGGGTTGTTCTCCAGTGGTGTCGGTGTATCGTACAGATGCTGGGTTGGTGGCTGCATTGCGTGCTAGTGCATCTGCTCTATCATTGCCCAATATGCCAGTGTGTGAGCGTACTTTGCAGAGGGTAGTGTGTGATCCTGCCAGAATGCGTTGGACAAGGTGAGTGCGAATAGAATGCAGGAGTTCAGAGTGAAGAGAACGTGTAGAGGTAATAGGATCTTGAATCATTTTGTTAATGAGTTGGAGTGAGCAGAGGCTGTCAGTGTGCAGGGTGAGGTCAGTATTATAGTCAATGCGTGCTATGGCTTGATGGATGGCCACTAATTCAGCCCGGTTGTTAGTTCTGGTGGCGCCTTGGCCTCCTGGGTTAATGGAATAGCTCATACCAGCCACAGGTATGTAGACCCCTGCACCTATTTTGCTGGGGGTGCCAGGGGCTCCCTTGATCAGGCTGCCATCAGTATAGACCTGCAGACCTAGGGTAGGTGTGGCTGGGTAGTGGCAGGGGTAGATAACTGTGGGGAGCAGAGGGGGGCAGTGGTGGGTGGTAGGCTGCCAGGGCAGGGTAGTGAGGGATTTAAGAGTCCTGGGGTAGGTGATTTGTGTGTCTGAAGAGGTAAGGGTAGGATGTGCAGGGAGGTTATGTGGTTCCCAGTAGGGTGAGATGCTGAGCATGTGCTGTGACCAGATGTCTTTGAACCCCTGGAGACGGTTTAGGTATTCAGGTTGGCTGCTTGGGTTGCTGATGATGAGAATGTGGAGCTTGTGGGAGGAGGTAGGGTTGTGATGTTTGCCCCCTAGCCAGGTTTCAGAGGTGCTGTAGATTTCAGAGAAAGGTCTGGAGTCCACGTGATGGATCCAGGGGTGGTGCAATAGTTTCTTGTAGGGGGCATTATAGTTGTCTGGGATGAGTAAGACAGTGCATGTTGGGATGTGTTGTGCTTCTGCGTGGTCAGCACTGGCTAGAGCCCACCTGAGTGCCTTGTGTGCATCGGTGATGGAGGTAGGGATGTCCACCAGTGATCCCCCTGTCCAGATGCTGTGGAAGAGATCCCCGTTGGCTCCAAAGAGCTGGTCAGCTGGGTTCATGGAGGAAAATTCTTCATAGGCAGAATCTAGGTTGAGTGGGGTAGCAGTGCGGTGATGGGTGATGTTGAGGTGTAGGTTAGCTTGGTGCAGGGCTGGGGGAAGAGTGTAGGTGGAGGCAGGGGTGTCCTTGTGTCTGGTGTATAGGGCTGCAAGGTCAGGTAGGAATCCTCCTAGTGTGAGTTGGTTCCAAGTTGAAGGGCGTGTAGTTTTATTGTATTCATAGTGTGTGTGGAGGGAGGTGAGAAGGGTGTTGGTACTATGACCCACACATTTCCCGGTGGGGTTATAGAGGAATGTAGTGTCTGCATGCGTGTGGGTTTGATGGCCTTCTGAGCCAGTGAGGATGCCAGTTTGGGCTGTGTGTTTGAGTGGTGATTGGATGTCCCAGGTAGGGTTTCGGTCATGAGTGTCTATGTGAAGAAGTTCGTGGACAAGGGCATGGTTATCAGCGTTGAAGCCAGGTGTAGTGGCCCATTGTCCCTGTTGCTGGGAGTTAGTAAGGTGGGAGTCTCTTCTGGGGTTAAGATGGGTTGTGGTGGTGGGTGTGTCTTTGAAGGCCTGGAGAAGGGTGTCATAGGTGGATTGGCCCAGCATAGTGATGAGGTGGGTGGTGTGGTATGGTTGTGGTTTCCAGTGGACCTCAGAGGTGGTGGGAGTAATTGGGTTACTGTGAAGGATAGTGTAACCAATTTGGGTGTATTGACTGATATGGTCGTTGTGCATGGTGATGGGGGCCCATTGGAGGTGGGCAGTGGTGGTGATGCTGGTGTCCCTAGTGTCCATGGTCCGTTTGCTGCGCCAGCTGGTGATGCTGAGGGGTTTGTACTGGTTACCATAGGTGAGGTGAAGGAGACGGGTAGGGGGGGATGGGGATCCAGGGGTAGGGTGGAGCATTGCTGCCTTGAGAAGATCAGGGTTGGAGACCTTAGTGATGTTGTAGTGCTTAAAGAAGGGCTTGGCTGGGCCGCGGATGATGGCCTTGCAGAGGTGAAGGCGGGATGCCCAGGTTGTCGCGGCTTCATTGTTGCCCCATGCTTTACCGTAGTGGTCGACGTTGGCGTTCCATTCGGCTGTGGAGTTGCAGGTGGTCCACGCCCACCATTGTTCCCCGCTGAGGTCTCGGAGAGGGTCTGCTGTGTAGTCCGCTTCCTTGACAGGAGGTTGCGCTCGGCTGGTGGGGTAGCGCTGAGTTGGGGTGGAGGCCGGGCGGGCGACAAACATGTTCTGCGCATCGGCTGACGGTTTGGGTGGGATGGTGTATGACGAGGTAAGTTGTCGCTGCGGTAATGGAAGAGGGTTGGCATGGCTGAAGGAGGGGAGCAGGTCGGGGCTGTTGCCAGTGAGGTGTGCTGTAAGGAGGTTGAGGGAGCGCCGATGGTGCTTTGTGACTTTGCCCTGTGTGATAAGAGGGAGATCCGTGGTAGTGATAAGGTGAGTGCCTGCTGGAGTAACCAGGTCGTGGTATGTATAGATCCCTAGATCGTGGAAGGGAGTCACAAGGGAGACAGGGATGTGAGCAGGTTGAGGGAGTACTGATTGGATGTTGAGCTTATCCAGGAGTTCTGTGTCATTCCAGGTAATTTGGATGTTTGAATGGTCTAGGAGTTGAAGTTACCGGGCAAGAGATGAGTATTGGAATAGTTTGGGAGAGAGAGAGGTTGGAGTGAGAGTGTGGAAAGTTTTGAAGGTTTTAGTGAGGAGAGATTTGGTTAGTATGCCCAGGCGTCCAGTGTCATTCATGGCGTGGGTGAGGGCAGAGGCAGTAATTTGTGTGTATTCAGTGAGGAGAGAGGAGATCCCTAGGCCTGCCTCTGTTTTGGGCAGGTGTAGTGCCCTAGTGGGGAAGGACATGGGAAGGCTGCTGCACAGTTTGACTGTCTTAAGTACTGCTTTATCTATAATGTGGATGTCTGTGAGAGAGAAGGGGGCTACGATCATAGGGTATTTGATGGCTGCTCTGATGCATTGTGTGATTATGCGTATGCATTGTTCAGGGGTTGCCCTGCTTTTAGCTTTGTTGAGTATATGTAGGCCCTTGGTGTGGATAATGTCAAGGGTGGCATGCAGTTGGGTTTTCCAGTTGAGGGTGAGAGAGATGTGGACTCCTAAGTATTTGTAGGCTATATCTGGTGGTTGATAAGTGGCATATGTGTCTCCAAGGGCTATTTTGTCCTGGAGTCTTTGTTTGAGGATATCAGTGTGGGTGGGGTTTGAGGGGTGTGTCTTGTGAAGGATGCCACTGACCACACATTTGGTAGCATTGAGAGGGATGCCAGACCAGGTGCTGAACAGTTGGACTTTACCACATTGGATGCGGAGGTCCTCGACCGTTCCAGTGAGGACTGCGGTGTCATCCGCGTACCCCAGGCTGCTGGTGAGGTGCTCGTCAGCCTCCGCGGTGGGAAGGGAGGCAGCGCGGTATCCCCTACCTCCTTAGCATAGCCATCGGTGGAGGGGTTCAATAAAGATGATGAAGAGGAGAGGGGAGAGTGTGTCCCCTTGGATGGATCCCCTGGTGATGGGGGTGGGTTGACCAGGTGTGTTGTTAAGGAGGATGTGAGTGTTGGAGTTGGTATAGATCCCTTTGACTGTGTCTATGGTGTCGTGGGTGAATCCAAGGTTGTGCATAATGCAAAGAAGTTTTTGGTGATCTATCATGTTGAAGGCAGAGCTAAAGTCAAAGTAAGCTGCGTACAAGTCTTGTTGGAAGAGGGAGGCATCCTCTATGTTGTGAAGGAGGTTGAGGAGCTGCCTATAGGTGCTCTTGTCTTTTCTAAATCCCTCTTGGCAGGTGCTGAGAATATGATTGGTTTCTGAGTAGGTGGAAATTGTGTTGGTGATGAGAGAGGTCCAGAGTTTAGCCACAGAATTGTTAAGTCCTATGGGTCTATAGTTCTGGGGAAGGTACGGGTCAGATTTTTTGTAAAGCATAACTGTGTGAGAAGTTTTCCAGCAGTCTGGGGTTTCTCCCAGGATCCAGGAGATTTGCATAAGTTTGTGAATGACAGTGTGCATTTCGGTGGGGAGACACATCAGTAATTCATTGGGTATCCCATCTGGTCCTGTGGCTTTATTTGTGGCCAGTTTTCTGATGCAGTCGGTGTAGGCAGTTGGGGATGAGAGGTAGGTGTAGGGTGAGGCAGTATGCTGAATAGAGGTGGCGGGGGTTTCGAGTTGAAATTTGTCAGTGTGTGTTTCCCAGGGGGGAGGGGTAGAGTAGGCAGTGTAGTTGCCATTGGGTGGGGGCACAGGGGGAGACATGAGTTTGCCCATGTGTTTGGTCAAAAGGTCAAGGAGATCTTTAGTTTTAGTATGAAGGGTTCCAGTTTGCTGGTTAAGAAGGACAGTGGGAGAGTGGGGCTGGCCGTCTGGTTTGAAGATGTGTCTATGCGTAACCCGCGCCTGTGTATTAAGGCGATGGCGAAACTTCTTGATGGCCTTGGTGCTTCTTTCCTCCTTTTGCAGGGCTTGGATAGTGCGTAGCTCCTGGATAGTGTGTTGTATGTCATCAGTGAGTGATTGACGGTATTGGGTAAGACGGGGGTTGTGGAGGAGAAGGAGTTGGACTTGCGTTGTAGTTTGTAGAGGGCAGTCTGGAGGAAAGGATGGGGAAGAGCGCAGGTTATCATATCCAGATTGGTCCATGGAGTAGGATTGGGTGCGGAGAGTTTTAATGTGTTTCACGTGTTGGTTAAGTTGTTGGTAGGATTTAGCTGTCTTTCTGGGGAGGAAGATGCCAGAGATGGTTTGTTTAGTGGGGCAAGTCTCTATCATTATACTGAGGGCTTGATGCAGGGTGGTCATAAGGTGGTCGGCCATACTGTTGAGGTCTTCTGGAAGTGTAGTCATCAGTTCCTGCCTGATGGATTGAATGTGAGAGGCAGTCCTGTCTTCCCCAAGAAGGTCCTGCCAGGCGGATTCTATGTTAGTGTGTTCTTAAACAAAACTATGACCACTTTAAAAATCACCACCCCACCAAATGGAACCAACTGACCCAAGGAGGAACATACCACACTGACTTAGCTGCCCTCTTCACCAGATACAGAGCTGCTCCTGCTGCCACTAACATCCTGTCTCCCTTCCTCTACCAAGCAGCAGCTGCCTTGGGCATTACTCACCACCGTACCTCCAATCCTCATAGCTACGACCAAAGCCTCACCAGCTTCTCTTCTACCAGCCCTGCTGACCAGCTCTTTGGCTCCAACCAAGACCCCTTTCTTACCATCTGGACTGGGGGCTCACTGGTGGACATTCCCATCTCCACCACACAAGCACACCCAGCTCTAAGGTGGGCTCTAGCCAGTGCTGACCATGCTGAAAATACTCTCAGCCCTACCTGCACCCTGATGCTCCTCCCTGATGACCTTGCTGCCCCTTACAAAACTCTCCTCCATCACTCCTGGATTCACTACATTGACTCTAGACCACAGTCTGAATTTTATACTACCTCTGAAATTTGGCTTGGCAGCAAATCTCACACCCCACCCTCCACTCAAAAATTACACCTCATTCTTATATGCAACCCCCACAGCCAAGCTACTTACTTTCCTAAACTCCCAGATTTTATCGACCAATGGACATACTACATGCAAAGCCTCTCCTCATCCTGGGAGCCCTCTACTATCACACCACCTTCCACACTTACTTCCACTGACATTGTCATCACCTACCCTCGGAAACTCAAATCTCTTACCAAAAATCCCTGGCAACCTCTACTCCACCAGCACCCTCCTCCCTCTCCTCTTACCATCACCCACCCTTGTCTTTACCTTGCTACCCCCTCCTCTGGCCTCCAGGTCTACACAGATGGTAGCCTAATAAAAGGTAAACCAGGGCACCCTAGCAAAATAGGAGCTGCAGTATATGTCCCGGCTGCAGTACAAAGCTACACCATCAACCCTGGGGGAATAGGGGCCACCAAAACTAACAACCGGGCGGAACTGGTAGCCATCCACCAAGCCCTTCAAGGCGGAGCTGCGCAACGGAAGGGTGAATTAGATCATGTTGATGCAGTAATCAGCTAGTGAGATCATCATGATGAGCCAGTAGTGAGTTAATCAACGACCTTAGTTATTTACCTATCGAAATCGCTCTGCGCGCTGTGGTCAAAGACCCAATACAGGGCTCGCCGGATCCCAGGACGGGACAGGGAGACGGGACAGGGACAGTCTTGCAAGAGTCGCAATCAACCGCACAGTGAAATTAAGAACGAAATAAGAGGGAACACGAATGCGAGGAACAATGAAGAGCTGCGGGAGCTTGAATGGAATGGAAAGAACGCTTTGTTGGAATGGAAGAAACCGGCTTTTGGAAGATGATCGATTCAAGTCAGAATCAAGTCGTGATCGTGGCCACGGCAGCACCTGAGGCTGTAATCCATGGCTTCGTCCTAAAACCAAGTCCAACCACCATTTCCCGCCTTGTTCGAATCGAATTCGAAGCCCCCCATCTGTCGAAGGGCGACAAATGAGAACGCCCCATCTGTCGAAGGGCGACAAATGAAAACGTAACAAGCACTCGCTTGCATGACGCATCCTCTTGCGAGGCTCTTGGAGACATGTCTTGCACAAGTGGTGTATCAATCACTGCTTGCCGCTCTTGTATTCGACTTGTTTCAAGCCGCAAGAGCTTTCAAGAGGTTTAGCTTATTTAAGAGGGGGAAACAAGAGGCGCAAAACTTACCGACGTTCTCAACATTGATTACGACAAATCTCTTACCCTTCATACAGACAGCCTCAGCTCTCTTCAACTTATAAAAAAATGATTCATGACCCCACCACAACAACCCGTTCCATCCATACTGAATTACTGCAATCAATTCAAAAACACCTCATTCAACGCATCCTGCATGGCTCACACACCACCCTTTGTAAAGTCCGCTCCCACACAGGTATCCTTGGAAATGACAGAGCAGACACTCTGGCACGCAAGGCAGCTGAGCACCCTACTTCAACTAATTTTACTGATAACACTGGGGAAATCCCCCGCCACAATGTTTACTGGCCTACAGTTCACCCCCCTCGTACACCCATGGGAGATATACCCCCAAGAATGTTAGCACCTAACCTTGTACAAGGTATCACCTCTAACCTACCCACTAGCTGCCACCTTGGTCAACACCCTCTTAAAGGGATTTATGCAACCACCTGGGCTGAAAACACCCCCCACCAACTTCCTCAAGCAAGTAACAAATTTTGGACCTCAACCCTTATCCAGCATAAAACTAAATTCCACATCCTTAAAGCCCGCTGGGGTAGACTGTGGAACCGTAAACTTGCATTCCGCTGGAAACTTCCTTATATTACCAGCACTCACCCACCCACGAACTCCCTATGCCCCATCTGCCACACCTGTGAGGACGGAGCGGGCCACATCCTGGCAGGCTGCACACACCGGACTTTCAAGGGGCTCTACATCAAGAGACATGACGCCGCAGTGCGACTCATCCACAAGGCCATCTGCACAGGAGCCCTAGGATCTCGCAGAATGATCATGGACGCTGGCAAGGAAGAGGACCTACCCAGGGGGGTCCTGGGCAAACGTCTCCCTGACTGGCTACGCCCCTCCACTATTACTGTAGCGGACTGGAAGAGAATGAGACCTGATCTTGCCGTCCTACCCGACATAGACTCTCCTACCTGTATGTCTGATAAAGAACTCTGGGTTCTTGAGCTTGGATACTGCTCTGATACTAATCATGCTACTAAGTTTATTAACATTTTACTTTTATTAACATTTTACTTAATCATGCTACTAAGTTTATTAACATGTTGAATTAGTAAATGGCTTCGATCGGCTGGATACCTTGTTCACTATGAAGTCATTACCGTTGGTACAACTGGTACTATTCCTACCTCTTTTTTGACTTCTATGACCACTCTTGGACTCCAGAGATCCTGTGCCCTCAAACTGGCGGACACAATCCATTCTCACACCATTACTAGTTTCCAGAGTATTTTACAGTGCAGACGCTTTATGGAAACACACCCCGGGTCGCTTCGATACCCGGGGACTAGCACACAGACCGTCCGTTTTATCTTGCCGGCTGTATTGTGCCGGTGCTTCCCAACCGGGGTGAAAACCCCCCGTATTAAGCTGCACTGGCATGATGGGGCTACGATGCCTGTCGTTCACGCATCGGTGGTAATTCTTTTTACTGAGATGGTCCTACGGTGACTATAGCTAGCTCTGGCTTACGCTATGGTGTCCTTAACTTCACGTCCTGTGAGTAACGGTTCTACACGGATGTAACAATTTCAATTTCAATTTACTCTGACCGCAGACCTTATCAAGTCAAGTGTTACACATCTACCATTTGCTCTGTTGTGTTGAAGGATGTTCGCTATGGTGCTTTTGGACAGCCACGTGGTAACTGAAACCTCTGTACACACTGTAACTGGTTGGAAGATCCCCGCAGATGTAGTGAAGCGGGCTTGTCTTGGGTCAACAATGGCCTGTCAACGACAGTGTAACGTAACACAACAATTGTTTTCCCAAACTGAGAACAAAATGCTTCCTCTACATTAATTGATGTGAAATCCAGAGGTGGAAGGTATGTATTTATGTATGTTATGCTACTGTCCGGCTTTCATGCCGTCTCTAGAGTGACTTAGAGCACGCAGGTCCTTGCCCCTGGCGTGCTCCTTGTAGTGCCGCTGCCAGCTATGGCATGCGCACTGTCACAACAGTACCCTGATGTACTGTCGCAATCTCCTTCATCAATCTCCTACGTCGTGATTGATGTTATCCTGTAATTACTCTCATAGCTACGTAGTCTCCATACTCCGATTATGAAATTTTACAGTTCAGGGGTAAGCCAAATAGGCTAAAGGGACTTGCCCAACTAAAAAATAAAAAGATACTGCTTGCAGACAACATGTAGCTAAAGGGAGGCCGAGACCTTTTCCCCGTGCTGCCACACGGTAGTCTGAGTATACGGACAGTAGCGGTCTGCGAAATGAAGCAAAACCAACAGCAATCTTCCCCAGTGCAAGCGAACGGGAAGGTCCCTTCAACCTCACGCCCCGTTGCCAGGCGTAAAATATTCTATCAATATGCCGTGCATCGTATTTATTTATCAATATGTATCATTATTCATCCTTTATGTATCATTATTATTCAACCTTTATGCATCATTATTATTCCTTTACCGTATGTATCAATATGTATCATTATGTATGCCGTGCATTGTATTTATGTTTATTTTACAGTCCAGGGGAAGCCACTTTGGCTACACGTATGTTACAACTTGTACACACATTGTCTTGCTAGCTAGGGAATGTCAGATACATACCGGTATGCCTTGCCAGGTAATCCTCAATATCGCATGGAAATAATTAGATAACCCTCAACCTGATCCTCTACTACTATTTTAGGCATCGGTTTCGTGTTCGAAGTTTTTCTGTCACGCTTGAATTCGAGGGACAGGACCAGCTGGACAGGACATCCCAACGCCGAAACTGATCCAGCCATTGCCCATGGAGCGCCTGGGAGCAAAGCAATGGCGACCACCGATTCTGAATTTCATGGTATTAATCCCTCGGGCATTAATAGCGTGTGCGGGGGTACGGTGGGGTGGGGTGGGGACGGGTGGGGATGGGTTGGTGGGTTGGTGGGGGGGTGGGGGCAGGGTAGGACAATGGCCTTCCAGAGATTGGCTGGCCATACCGGAACTCTGTTTTTACCCCTCCGGCCCACTTTTTAGGCCATTTTTTAATACCGCACTTTTTTCTTTTTAAAATTGACCTCCGGTTTTGACAGCACTTCGGTTTTCTACCTTCCGGCTTTTCCCCCCACTTTCAGGTCACATTTAGGGGGCATTTTTACAAATAACGAAGTTGAGAGTTGTTGTTATTTTCCGATATACGTCGGACACTGAGTCGGCATAAGGCATGCCGGTGCGGCGGTGCCTGGTCCCTCCAGGTCCCGAGTTGCCTTTCGCTAGGCTGTGGCCTACACGGGTCTGCAGGATCTTCCTACATACTCCCGTCTTCGATATGAGCGCACTCGTTGAGTTTAGCTTTCCGGAGCGATATATCGTGAGCACTCTCACAGGGAATGGACTAGGGCGTGTGCTTACAATCGTGATAGCATGTCAGGCGACATGGCAGGTATAAGAAGAGAAAGGCGACAGTACCTCAGGGTACTACCGCCGGTAGGTGCTGGCCCTATCGGGCAGAGGCACTACAACGGAAGCTTCCATGCAGAAGGCCTGGCGCACTAGGACACTCTAGCTGAACCGGGAGAACCGGTCTATAACATCCCCCCCAATTCCTGGTATTCTTCATTCAGAAGAATTCATGGAATTTAGGAGGTTCAAGAGGAAGGGAAGCTAGAGTGAAAATAAATAACTGGTGCATAAAGAAGCACAAGGACATAGGCTTCTGGCTGGACAGTATTCATCAAGGAAAGGTACGTACTTGGCCTTGCAAGGCATATGCAAGTACATTCAGGAGAGAACAAGGGGCAATGGCAGTACAGATCATCTATTATCTATTATGCGTATAAGACTGGATTCCAGCTGTGGAGCTGCCAGGAAGGTGCAGCCATAGGGCCTTGTTCAGGTAAAGGAGACGGGATAGAAATCTGTGTATTTAGCCATTGTGGTAAACAACTTTAAGGTAGACGTCCCCCGCTAGCTCATAACTATCAATCCATAGGAAGGACATGATGAGGTACATCCATTATCATCTATAAGGTGTCACAAGTCAGGATCTCAGATTAATGCTAGGGGGACCTATGTTCTGTAATCTGTAATCCTGGCTAAGGATCACAAGTCAGGATATTCCCCCCCATGATAAGGGATTTATCACGGTAGGAGATCTTGTGCTTGGAGGGATGCCTTCAATTTATGCAGGGTCCTCTGCTGGGAGGTCTGGGTTGTATGGCACTTGGTAGAAGCCATCTCGCTGGAGCTTCTTGGTGATGCACTGGTGGAAATCATCCCACAGATCAGGTGTAGGGAGAGGGTGGAACTCAGGTGGAAATGAGTTGAGGATGAAGTAGTCCTGGTGGTTCCAGGGGAGGATGATCTCATCAACATAGATGAGGAAGGGACTTGGTTCATTATCAACTCTGATCTGGTGGGAATGCATGAGTATGCCAGGCTGTCTGTGA
Source organism: Chlamydomonas sp. ICE-L (assembly GCA_013435795.1). Taxonomy (NCBI): domain Eukaryota; kingdom Viridiplantae; phylum Chlorophyta; class Chlorophyceae; order Chlamydomonadales; family Chlamydomonadaceae; genus Chlamydomonas; species Chlamydomonas sp. ICE-L. Next base: position 229,966 of record JACBWV010000825.1, read on the forward strand.
GTGGCCAGGGAGTATGCACTAACAAGGGCAGCTTGCAGGCAGATGGTCCATTTGAGCTGGTCTTTGATGTGTGGGGAGCAGGTGTCATACTGGTGGACTAGTGTGGCTAAGCTGCTAGTGTGGAGGTGAAGGGGTGAAATGATAATGGCTGGGTGTTTAGGCATATCTGATGTTGACCATATGGCATTGGGCAGTGATCTGAGGTTTTGGTACTGGGCAAAAAATGCTGTGATGAGTTGGTACATGGGAACTCTGAACATGTTGACCAGGAGCTGAGGTGGTACTGTAGTGGGTTGGCATATCTTTTCCAGAATGGTCATGAGTTCACCTAGGAGATAGTGTCCTGGGTGGGTTCCTACAAGGGACTTGAAGCTGACTCTGCACGCAGTGCTGTTGTTTGGGGCATCATCAGATTCACATGATGATGGGGATGGGGGTGGGGAGAAGTTTGTGATATCAACAGGTTTGAATATGTTTGGTGGGTGGCTGCCGATCTGGGGTGGTGTGGGGATTTGTTCTGTCTGCAGGGGCTGGGGTAAGGGTTGGTTTCCAACGTTGGTTTGGATGGCAACTAAGACACTGTGGTACATGTGGGTCAGGGTTGCATGCATCTTAGTTAGGTGGCCAAGGACTTTGTGTGCGTCTGCATTGCGTTTCTTAGTTGCTGACCTGGTTTTCTTGGTAGGGATAGTAGGTGGGGTAGGAAGGTTGGGAGTGGGGGTGAATCCAGCTGCTTTACATCACTCTGCCCATGTGGAGGGCAGGTCTTGGACTGTAGGCCAGTCTAAGGGTTCATCTGGAAATCCTGGGGGTGGTTGCAGGGGTTGTTTAGACTCATTGGGTGTGGCAGGGGATGTGAGGTCACTGAGGTGGCCTAAGAAACCTTGAATGACATCTTTGAGATCTGTTGCATTGGGTGCCTGTGGGTCAGGGATAGGAATGGGGACCTTGGGTGGTCTAAAAGCAAGGTTGGTAGAGTTACTAGGGCATGAGGTGGAGTTATGACCATAGCCTCCACAGTTCCTGCATGTCATAAGATCTGAGGGGATTCTGTCTTGTGAGCATTCTTTCCTATGATTGGGATGAGGGGGAGGTGCAGGGGGAGGTGCAGGGGAAGCTGCATGGGGAGGAAGAGGTGGGGCTGGAGAAGGGGGAGCCGGGGAGGTGGAGGAGGGGGAGGTGCAGGTGGAGGAGGAGGTGGGGCTGGAGGAGGGGGAGGTGGTGGAGGTGGGATAGGAGGAGGAGGTGCGGGGGGAGGAGGAGGTGCAGGGGGAGGAGGAGGTACAGGGGGAGAGACAGAGAAGCGTTGTCTCCACTTGGACTTGCCTGCTGGCGCCAGATGATGGACCATGGTGTAGGGCTCAAGGTACCATAGGTCATCAGGGAGGTCGTTGTCTGGGTGATCAGATGGAGAGGGCTGGTACAGACTGGTGGTGTACAGTCCACTGCCTGGCTGATGATACTGAGCATTCCAGGCCAGTATCACTCGGGGAAGAGCGAAAACCGCGAAAGGTCGGCGACCGCGGTGGTGACGCGCGCGAAATTTAGTTATAGTGAGTTAATGACCTGGCACTTCTGACTCTAGCGCTAAGCCCTTTACCCGCGTGGCGTCGAGCTCATCAGTGCTGACCTGGCAATAGGCGGAGTCATTCCGACGGCACTTCTCCACCGGTGCGATAGGGAGAAATGGTTGCGGTTAGGCGAAAAGTCTTAGCCTGGTGAGACATTTTGCCATCCCGACTGTACTTCGTTGTTAGGAGAAATGGTTGCGGTTAGGCGAAAAGTCTTGGCCTGGTGAGACATTTCGCCATACCGACTGTACTTCGTTGTAAGGAGAAATGGGTGCGGTAAGGCGGACAATCAGAGCAGAGGGGACATTTGCAGGCCCATTTCCAGGTGCATTTCTCAATTACATCAAGATTCGAGATGGTATGTTGATTACATACATAATATACTATGCATCCATTAACCTATTGATCTACATACACATCTATCTATGTAAGCATCCTTACACCAATAAGTTTCCCATATATCCATTAACCATATAAAGATAGATTACGAGCATAAGTCGGCGAGCAACCAAATTGCTAGCTGGAGCCGTGTAACTAACCAAGTTCAAGTAGATATAGGCATCTATCTGTCTATTTATGCAAACAAATGCATGTATGTCCACTAACTGAAAACCTCAAAATACTTCTATACCAGGGTACTTCAAATGGACAAATTGGCCAGCGCTTTAGCGCACTTGAAAACAAACAAACTGCGCTTTGTAGTGCAAAAAGCGCAAAAATTGCTTGCAGCGCCCACAAGGGGTTGCAAAAAACTGCGCTTAAAGCGCAGAGGGGGTCAATAAGTCAGCTCTCAAAAGCGCATAAGCGCGCGCTTTGAATTACCCTGTTCTATACATCTATTTAACTCGCTGATTTTATTAAATATCTTCATCTTTAGCATGTAGTTACTGCGTGGCAACAATCTTGATCGCAGCCGTAGCATTTCCATCCATCCATCCATCATCTTGCCCTGAAAGGAAATGATCACGAGACCCACATGAAGACAGTGTCTGAAAAAGTGAGGATGTGATCTGCATGAGCGATGCAGGGTTTGTCATAGCGAAAAAGACAAAAAAAAAAACTCCAAAGCAATTAACAGAAGGGCTAGAGTATGGTCGTCGGTGAACAAATTGCCGGAGCTTGCAAACTTACACCGAAAAGCCTCCGGTAAACGCGCGGGTGGAGTCCCGTAATGGAATCGCACGTATTTCCCAACACACTCCATCAACGGCCGTCAATTTGACCCTGCGCGAGAGGGGCCTCCACTCGAAGAAAAAGGTAGGCTCGCTGGGCCCGGGTCGGAGGATGCGGGGGGGGGGGGGCAACCCACAATGCTTGACTTACACGCAAGACTCCTACGCGAGACCGTACACACGATGCAACCAGCGCGCAACGAATATATCACATTGTAAAGGCGGAACCTCGTACACGTGGGCATCAGCGGCCCCAGGGCAGATAAAAATCCTCCTTGTGCACGATCATATAGTGAGTCCATTGCCATTGTGTGTCTTTCGACTGGCCAACAAGCGTCGGTCGTCTGGCGTGGCCTAATGGGTGACGGTCGTGATTGGTTCCACCTGCTGATGAATGTGTACTTACCACAACTCCTTTTGGCGGTCTGTGCTGACGGCCTGCCTGCTCACGGCTGCCCCTAGGATTGGTGTCCCCAACAGGACTCGACCTGGAAGAGAATAAGAGCACGGCCATCAGGGGAAGGTCATCATGACCCAGTGTAACAGATGTCATCCATCAGTCATATCGCAATGAAAAAGGGGGGGGGGGGGGCCAACACAGATATGTGCCACTAAGGAGCCGTTCTCAGTGTTTCCTAGATGCCGCTGTCTCGAGGAGTGGCAGCAGACTAGAGCATACTAAGTGCCCTCCCTATACATAAAAAAGATGGATAAATTTACGGTATGACCGTCTACGTGAATCCCTGCAGGACTCACAGCTCTCCAGGGCATCATGATCTGGTGACTACTGCCATATTCCCAACAATAGTAGCAATGCGCTCCACATCGTCTCTACGCAGACACCGTCCTGAACCTCATTGTCAGATGGTAACTGAACTAACCCGCTCTGAATATGATGGTTACATCAATCATTTCAACCGCTACTGCTATGTACCGAGAGGGAAGAGAAGAGAAAAGGAGAGGGGATCGACGCAAGGTTTTCCGATATCGCCCACGTGCCCTCTTCACTGGTGCTTAGTGACAGCAATTGACGCTGCACTCATCTCCCTTAAGTATGCTGAGCTTGTGCATCATGCATCCTACAGGGGCCAGGAAGCCTTCAACAGCAGCCCGGGTCCCATTCAGGATACAGACCATCACAGGAAGATGAGACCCTGCTGGAAACTAGGTGGGGGGAGTAGGGCCAGGGTCGCTGCAGGAGAGGTGCCCGCATTGAGGACGACTGGTTCTTGGTGCTTTCCAGGCCAGCAGACTCAGACGAAGCTGACCATGGATCTCAGTCGGTTCTCGATAACAGATGGCAGGGAGCTGACAAGGACCCCTGACGACAAGAAGACCCACCAGAAGACAGTCCAGACAGGGAGAGCGTCAAGAACGATACCGCAAGGGCAGGAGGACGCGCATGTGCTATGTTGCTGATAGGTGAACTACAGTCCAAGCCATCCAACTCCTGACAGTGTGAGGGGGGTTTGAAAAAATGACAAACAACAATTCCTAGTAAAAATACCCTGGCACAATGGATGAGGAACAACCTCCGCCCATGAGATATTTTGTTGCTACACCAAAAAAAAACCAGAGGCAGTCTGCTTCATTTGCCTTGCCACCTGACCCCCTGTGCTAAAGTACAGCCCATTCTTTGGTACACATCATGCTGATATGAATACCTATAGAAGATGGAGAAGTTTTCCAGGCAGCACAGCAGACAGAATGGATCATAGATACTGCAAGCACACTCTCAGAACAAGAAACATCTCCCATCTGCATGGCATTCAGGCCTTCAAACAGCCTATTAGCTGCAGACGGCAGATCAAGACTCTCCACCTACCTCTGCACAAGCGATAAAAAGAAATGCCCAGAAATCAAGGGTTCATGTGTACACGGACTACTGACAATTATCCTGAACAAGTGCTCTTGGCTAAACTGCAACATGCCGGCATATCATAATAAGCATTCATGCATCCACCAGACTCGCAAATTGCCCAAGACCTAGGGGGCGGGAAGAAAGGGGGGGGGGAATCCCAGTGAACTGGTCCAAGTACTCAAGCGACACTGTCTTCCCAATCCCAAGACCATCTGGTACTAACAAGGCTTGCTACCTAACTCATGCCCCAAAAGGCATGGCTTCAACTACCATCACCGTCAAACGTTCAAACACAGCAGGGTCACGACCGGGCGAAAGCCCTCTATACCGTATGGACTCTAACTATTGTCTAGCATCCTGATAGGTTACAAAGCCTCCATCAACTCACACGGATCATTAGAGCAGGGGTGCAGTAGCCAGCACCCACGAAAATCATGAGACCTGCGAAAATCCCCCAGTAGAGCTTGATCGAGACACCTGCCAGGCTACGGCCCCCTCTCCCCTCTAACTACCATCTGTCTCTGGTCAGCCGGTTCTGCGCAACCATCAGGCTGTGATTCTGAGTAGGGCAGTACCCACCCAACTCATTTTGAGGCAGAAGCCAGGACCTGCGAAAAAGAGGGAAGGGGAAGGGGGGAAGAGGGAGGGGAAAAGAAGGGGAAAGGAGAGGGGGGAGAAGGAGGGGGGGGGAGAAAAGAAAAGGGGGAAGGAAGAACGGAGAGGAATAACATAATGGCCTGGACGGGAAAGATATATTAACAATTTTGTTCCTGTGGCGGATGACATTTTGGGCGGGGGAAAAGAGTGAGCTCCTGTGTGGACAGAAGGGAGTAAGTGGTGGTTGGTGCAAGAGGAAATAGTAAAAAGAGAAAGGACGGTGGGTGGTTGTGGGAAAGGGGGGGACCTCGCTCTTCTACTTTCTGCTCCATCTGCATGTCCACATCTGGGGCTTTTTGAGATAGGGCAGTACTGCACCCACGTCATGTGAGTCAGTACCAAGACCTCCAGGAGCCCCCTCCCCTTCTATTCAGCCAGTCCATTCCGCCTTTCATTTCAGATCAGCCTGGCAGCCTCTGGGGAAAATGATCCTGACAGTGAGTGACATGCCATGAAACTCTATCCATCCGGAAGTAGCAGCAAGCCCACAGTATTTACGGCTGACTAGTGAGTAGATGACCCTCTTGAAACCACTTCATGATCTCAACAACAGGTGGACACCATTGGGCCTACAGAGAGCCAGAGCAGAGATGGAAAACTCCTCAGTGAGCCAGATCAAACTGGCAACATGATGAATATGATGGCTGCGCATAGCATGGGGACGGGCCACTTCATGCCATCTGATCTGACACATACAAATTAGGCCCTTACTACCGATGGACCATGGATACTGGTTCACAGAAACCAGTCATTGAGCTATACCACTGGGAGATATTTATACCCGAATGTCTACGCACTACTATCCACTTTCCAACAACTCTAAGCGCTTAGTCCTGCGACAGAACACTTTTGGATGCACCCCTCTCACCAGCCTGAGATCAGCATTGGCTCTGCTTCACGCTCTTCAACATCCAGCCCAGCCTGGCCACTGTCCCTAAGCTCATCACAGCATTCTACGCCATCAATTCCCTACCCTGCTGGCTCTGAAAAGAACAGTTCCCCAGCAGGTCATGCTACAGGAGCCATCCTGATGCTGGCATCCTATCATCAAGGCTCCGCACGTCAAACTCTCAGGTCAGATGGTGGCAAGCCACCCACTGTTCTTACCTAACAGCCAGGCCCACTTAATTGCAGTGGGCCATTTGCTCGCAAGCTGCCATGGTGCAATGCACATGCTGCAGCATCCCCCTCATTCAGACCTAAGATGAGCATGGACCCTCAGGAGCTGTTGCTAGTATCTGGAGGCAAAGTCTGATGTGGATCAACTACACCTCAGCATGGACTGGATGGGGGCCTCATGGACTTTCACCTTTATCAACATTCTTACCCCCCCCAGCCTCAGCTCCTAAGTCTTTGACGCATTTCCCGTTGACCAAATCTGCAAAAAGCTCGCCCTTGATGGCTTTCCGCGGCTAGCAGTCTACTTAATTCATTTGCCTCTTCATCTTTTTTGGATATGACTTGAAGCACTCTAGATTTATTAGAAACTCTGCCTTATCTGTACTGCCGCCCCGATGTACTTCTAACAGGCACACACCCTCTGAATTTAGAATTCTTCTCATCTCTCGCTCTGATTTCTCTTGCTCTAATTTTAGGGCTCTACGCATAATTAGCTCACACCAATTATGGGTGGACTAGTCCAGACATCATCGTCCTAAATGACAAATTCGCTTCTAGTCCTTCGGAATCACGCATGCAACTTCTCGTAGCCAGGATTCAGTCATTCGACAAGCCTTCAGCCAAGGGCCACATATCCTTGTATCGGATATCCAGCTTCGCGCATAGTGGCACCTATCTGCTCTAGCCCTCATCGGCCCTTACACTGCAGGTTCCTTACACGCTTCTCAGCAATGCTTTCTGCTACCTAGCCTGCAGGCTTACGACTGCCATATTTTCTTGCACTCTCTGGACCCTCTCTATGCAGTCCGTTCCTGCTACCTAGGGTCTGCAGGCCTACCTGTTAGAGCCACTTACCCACGCAGTACCCGCATGAAGACTATACATTTCTTGAAAACCCCTGTCTGCAGTGATTTCTATTCTCCTCATATGCAGCTACTAGAATCCTGCAAAGTCTCCCCTAGTTTTAATGATTTTAATTTTCTTATGCCGTCGCTCAGTTATTCCATGGAATTCATTAGCATCAAGAATACCATGAATTGGGGGGATGTTATTAACTGATTTATATCAGTCTCTGAGTCGGCATAATGCACACCGGTACCTTTCCTCCTTCCATCACTGGTACCATGTGGGGGTGGGGGCAGTTGTTGCTGCCCGCCCAGGCCTCCGTAGCTAGTCCTGTGGCCGCTACGTGACTGGCAGTTACTGCAAGTACACATCTCTAATTCTATAAGTATTGCGCCTGTTTCGTTATAGTATCTCTCCTCTATCGAGCCTATCCGTTGTAACAATCTTAGCATTAACACGGGACTAGTGATGTACGCTAACAGGCGTGAAACATTACATAGGCATGGAGGGCTGCATAATGCAAGGGGCAGGACAGTGATGACCTAAGCGGCGGCGTTACAACAACAGGGATGGAGGGGCAGAATGGCAAGGGGGGCAAGTCAGTGTGACGCTAAGAGGTCGTGCGTTACAGAGGCATTGTACTGGGAGGTCAGATGCAGAGGGGCCATCGACATTGATGACTAAGGGTGCAGGCTATCGGCGTCACAGGCATGGAGGGGAGGCCAGTGATGGCGAAGGGGGCGGGACAGTTATGACGCTTAGCAGGCGTAGCGTTACAGGCGCAATGGTAATGGAGGGGAATTGCAAGGGCTGGACAAGTGACCTTGAAGGCTGGAGCAGGGCTGCGTCACAGATTCAATTGCAGGTGATTGGCTAGAATGAAAGGGGCAGGAAATGATGATCCTAAGCATGGCGTGCTTCAGAGCATGACGGAGAGGAGTCGGATGGAAAGGGCAGGACAAGTGATGACCTATTCAGGGCGTGCGTTCAGCCTAGGCAATGAATGGGGAGGGAGATGTGCAAGAGGTCTCGACAAGTGAAAGAGACAGAGGGGCTAGTGACGAGATGGGCTAAGGGCATTTGGCAGATGTTCGTGACATATATAGACCATAGACGAGGTAGGCGACTGAGACTGAGCGAGATCATGTGGCACGACTCTCTCAATCAGAAGTAATTCGGTAATGCCATTCTGTATTGCGAACCGCAGCTTACTAGGGCAATAGCTAATCAATTTATCACAAGGCGTTGGTGTCCATGCAGCCTTCATAGGTCAGACCAAAGGAACTCATAACTAGAGGGATACATATCCTGATGAAATGCACCGGATGAGCTTTGGGGTCCCTGCAATAATGAAGGCTAGGGCATAGTTTTATTAGATGCACCCTTTAAACTTACTTCTTATTTGAGATAGTTGGTAAGAACCCCACGCACGCCCACCCCCACGGATGTTGGGGACGCGGGCTTCTTCTCTTGTGCCGACAATGCCTAGCGCTCAAACAGAGCTAGAGCATGGCCAAGTATCATGCTTCAACAGAAATGCATGGCAGGTCAGGCAACCAGCCAACTATTCATGTGTCCTGACACAACTGTGTCCAGACCTGCAAGCTCTGGCACCCCTGCATTCAGTCCAGGAATGTCTATTCCTGGTTGAGCTTTACAAATTTCTGAGGCACTTCGGTTAGTAAGACAATGCATCAGACAGATACACTTCAATGATGTTAAGTATGCCTATCAAGTCACCATGCCCACAAGGGCAGCCAATCAGTCACGGAGCGAGGAGACCGAAAGGCACGTATTCATGACATGACATGCACAAAATGCAGGCAGCACATATGGACGCGAAAGAAACCGGGGTGCGTTCAGTGAATACGCTGGCCACAACTGTTGGGCGAAACGCGCACTACTGAAGCAACTCAGACTGCGGCTATCCAGACAGAGCGCGGGGGTCCGCTGCAATGGAGGGTCGAGTGCATAGGTATTCAATTTTCATTTACAACCGGCTTTTGTCAAGTTTGGCTGTATAGTTGGTCGTAAGGATCCGCGGAAGTAAAACTGCCTCAAGCTCAGGGGTCGGCCGACTCTCAGGAGATCGCTAACCCATCCAGCGCCTGAATTGTCACCCATTGTCTGAGTTAAACTCAAGTCAGATGTGTATGCCGAATACCCAAATGCTGTTGCAATGCATGTACATGGGTTTAGTGGCGTCAGCCAAACAGACTACAAATTGGCATGTGCAATGGTGCAGGAAGCAAGAGCAAATGTGCTCTTCAACCAGTCAGAACCGTAACTCTTGAATAATCCTCGGCATACAGGAGCATCAAGAAAATCAAGTACAATATGACGGACCTTCCCATGGCATAGATTCCATACAGCGGCTGCCCCAATCTTTTCATGTGCCGGATTCTCAAGAGATAACGGTGCCACGAATGGGAAATGCATCTTCCTGATACTAATGCTCAAGGCGCACGGCGATGGCGTCAGGTGGAGCAGTGTATGATGCCCACTAGAGTGTAAGGTCGCGTCGGCGTGTCCAGCTCAACACAGGGCCGCAGGTGAGAAGCAAGATATTATGACTTACATATAGTTGGGAGGCAGTTTTCCTATCATGCCTACTTTGGGCAGTATCTTAGTGCGCGATCACTATTATTGTACTCATGCCTGGGCCTCTAAGCTAGTGTCATTGCTCCTGTCTGCATTACCTCCATGCCGAGCACGGAGCTCACTCGTCACAATGCTGCAGTGTCCGGCAGCGGCAACGGGGGTGGGCAGCCCGAGATTGCTGCAATGGGGCGCATCTCCTGGAGGCAAAGTGCTATGTTTTAGTATTTTTTTGAAAACTCATCGGCGGTCAGCATGGACTGGAGTCTTCGCCAGGACTTCACCTTTATCAACATTCTTACCCAACCCCTAGCCTAGCTCCTAAGTCAATTTGACCAGTTCTTCTTACCAAGTCTGCAAACAGCTCGCTCCTTGATGGCTTTGCTCCAGCGAAGCGCATGGCACTTAATTCATTGCCATCTTCATCTTTGGATAGACTTGCACACTCTAGAATTTATTAGATACCTGCCTACTGTAGGGCTTGGTGTGCCTTCCATGTACTTCCACAGCGGGCTTTCAAGGCAGTTCGACCTCTGAGATTTAGAATTCTTCTCATCTCTACCCTGATGTCTTGCTCTAATTTAGGGGCGTACCTCATGTAGCTCAGCACCCAAATTATGGGGGGACTAGTCCGACATCATGTCTAAGATGACAATCGCTCTAGTCTTCGGATCATGAAATCTTGCTCGTAGTCCAGGATATCTTCCTCAAGGCTTCACACAAGTCGCACATATTCCTTGATTCCAGCTTGCCGCATAGTGCAGCCTATCTGCTCTAGCCTTCAGGCCGACCTGTCTAGTTTCACTTAGGCACCTATCTCTCAAGCAGGCCTTTCTGCTACGTAGCGCTGGGCAGCTTTACCTGTCCATATTTCTTGCACCTCTCGCAGGCCTCCTGCTACCTGCCTGCAGCGCTCCTGTAGAGTCACTTCCCCAGGCCAGGCTACCACCAGAAGAACAAGAACATTTCTTTCTTGAAACCCTGCTGCAGTTTTTCTCCCTGCTGGGGCAGCGCTACTCGAAATTCCAAAGTCTCCTCGTTTTAATATTTTAATTTTCTTATTCCCCTCAGTTAATTTCTGCATCCTAGGGAATTCTGAGCTCAAGAATAGCCTTGAATTGGGGGCATGTTATTAACTGATTTTATATATCAGTCTCTGAGTTCTGGCATAAATGCACAGCTCGTACCTTTTCCTCGCGTACCTGTGTTGGCTGCCGGCCAAGTCTCAGGCTAGCTGTGGCGCTGCACGTGACTGCAGTACGCCTGCAGTACCCATCTCTATTCTTATGATTGCGCCTGTGTCGCTTAATAGTATCTTCTCCTCTACGAGCTCTATGCCGTTGTAACAATGCTTACATTACTACGGGACGAGTGATGACCTAAGGGCAGAGCGTGCATTACATAGGCAATGGAGGGGTCGGGCATGAATGGCCAAGGGGCAGGACAGTGATGACCTCAGGGCATGGCTTGCGTAGTTCTACAGTTCGAATGGAGGGGTAAGCGATTAAGTGGCAGGGGCAAGACATAAAGTGATGACCTACAGAGAAGGTCCTGCGTTACAGAGCCATTGAGGGGATGCAGGAATGGCGGGGGCTACGACATTGATGACTGCTAATTCGATGGCTAGCGTCACAAAGCGATGGAGGGGAGGCAGGATGGCAAGGGGGCGGGACATGATGACCATTAGCAGGGCGAGTGCGTTACTAGAGTGGCAATGGAGGGTAGGGAGAATGGCAGGGGGCAGGACAGTGATGACTCCTACTATAGCAGGGCACTTTTTGCGTCATCACAGATCAATGGTAGGGGAGGCAGAATGGAAAAGGGGTCAGGAAAGTGATGGGAAATGTTTCATAAGCAGGCGTGCGTTACTACCGAGGCAATGAAAGGAGAGGAGATGGGGAAATAGGGGCAGACATGATGACGCTATGGCGGGCGTGGTCGTCACTATAAGCAATGAGGGGAGGGAGAATTGTCTAGTAGGCTGACTGAGCAAGTGAAGAGATCAGAGGGCAGTGAAGAGGCGATAGGTCAATGGGCAGATGGGCAGTGACATATATAGATCAGAGGACCACAGAGGTAGCGACTGAGATACGGTCGGCACATGTGGGCACGATTCTCTTCCTATCAGATTCGTATGGGGCCATGCTGTTGCGGAAACGCGCACATTACTAAGGCAAGCTTGCAATTATCACAGTACGTTTGGTGTCCAGCATGGCGCTCATAGTGTTGTTCAGACAAGAACATCACTAACTATTAGAGGAGATAGCGAATTCCTGATCAACGATTGAGCTTTGGTCCCTTTCAAATAATGAAGGCATGGTCATAGTTTTATTTTAGATGCAGACCCTTTACTTCTTCTTATTTGAAGATATTGGAAGAACGGCCGGGCACGCACCCCACGCCGAATCCGGATGTTGTGGACGCGGCTTCTCATGTGCCGACAATGGCCTACGCGCCTCAATACTAGTGACCGACATGGCAGTATAGCATGCGTCTCTCAGAAGAGGTCTGCAGGCAGGCTTAATCGCCGTACTATTCCCATTGGGCTGACACACTGTGTCGCAGAACGCTGGCAAGGCTACAAGCAACGGCCCGCAATTCAGCCAGAATTCATTCCCTTTGGTTGATGCTTACACGAAATTCTGGAGGTGGGGCAAATTCTGTTAGTAAGTCAATCAGTAACAGATTAAACACTCCTGGAATGTTAAGTATGCGGCTATTCACCATCGCAGATTCAGGCCACGCTTTATATCAGTCTACGAGTGCAGAGGAAGACGAAGCACGTATGCAGAGCTATGGCATGCACAAAATGGGCAGGCATGCAACCTATGGAGCAATACCGAGCGTTCGAATACATAGGCCACACTGTTGCGGCGTAATACGTCATACTACACGCAAGCTTCAGACGCTATCCAGACAAGCATGGGTCGCCTGCAATATTGTAGGGCAGGCACTAGTTTCATTTATTTACACATTACAACACCTTGGCGTCGTTTGCAGTTGGCGGAAATCGCCCCTGGAAGTAAAACCTGCTCAAGGGCTCGTACCCGTATACTCTCAGGTCCTACCAGGCTGCCAGCCTTAAATGTCCACCCCCTTGTCTGAGTTAACCCAGGCAGAATGGTATCCCGGAAGTACGCGTAAGTCTGCATGCTATGGATCTATGTTAGTGCGTCCAGCTCAACAGACACATTGCATGTGGCAATGGGGGCAAGGAAGCCCAAGAGGTCAAATGTGCTCGATCAACGCATGTCAACACCGTAAACGGGCTTGAAGATCCTCAGTCATAGCAGACATCCAGAAATCAGAGGTCACCAAAGGACGACTTACGCATGGCAAGATCCAGACAAGCTTGGCCACCATCTTCTCATGGCAGTGTCTCAAGGGATAATTGCACTACGCATGGAGGCATCTCCTGATACAATGCTCAAGCGCAAAACACTATGCAAGATCAAAGACAGAGTCAGCTAGAGAGGGGCAGTGTATGATGCCCAATCCCCACTAGAGTGTAAGGCCACCGTGCCCTACCGTGTCATGTCTCAAACAACAGACGCTCGAGGGTTAGAGACTATGTAGTGAATCAGATGACTTATCATTATTATTTGGGAGCAAGTTTTCCTACATTCCTACTTGGGCATCAGTGGTCCAATAATTATTGTAACATGGCTGGGCCTCTACATGCTGAAGTCAGATGTCTCCTGGCTCTTACTCTGGGACGGGATGGGGATGGGGGAAGCTCCCTATAGGACTCGCCAGGGACAGAGGTCTTTCATGTTTCCTATCTCGAATCTTCTTTTTTTTCATCTGCTGTGAGTATTTTCTTTCACTTTTTCGTTCGATCTAAATTCCATTACGTGGTATTTCTTCTTGCATGATACTCTTTCCGTTCAGTGCAGTATTTCAATTACTACCATAGCATCTATTTCTAACGTGATCTGGGATCGAAATTCGTTACTTGCTATTCAACGGAAGCGATGTAACTAGGATGTCATTCTTTGCAACAAACAGATTCGGAGCCAGCTAGCTTCAGTTCTCTAACTGCACTTATCTCAGCGCCGAAAGGAGTGTGGCAGCAGAGTAATCCTGAAAAGAAATCAGAAAGAAAGGAGGAAAAGAAAGATCAGGTCCGCCTGAAATTACAATTGCAGCACAAAGAACATGGAAGGTCGATGGTCCGTACATTACCCAATTGTGAGGATGAGCTATGAGAGATAGATGACGGGTTTGGCGTTCTTGCAAGCCGATAGACGCGGTGGTCGAAATATTGCAAATGGCGCGTTCTACAGGATTGCATGTGGCCGAGTATGTCCGATGCGTATAGTAGCAGGTCATCTCGTATCCCTAAACGGCACTTCAGCGGAGTAGACGCAGGTAAGGCAGAAATGCTTATATTTGTGAGACATTTCGCCATGCGCGACCAATCCGCCTTGGCGAAGTGTACGTTGAAAGAAACCTCGGTCGAAACATCTACGCAACAAATAACTACGACACTGAAAGGTTATCGAGTGTTCATCGAATGCTTCCCGCAGTTAGACCAATCGTTTACACTAATACTGTCGACTATCATGTGTGCATCTTCAACCGTTTTCATGGTCAGCATGGATTTATAGCACCTTGTTTCGCCTACATTAGGGCCTCATTTTCGTCGCCTGGCAGCGAAAGTGCACTATC
>JACBWV010000825.1:244960-333693 GCA_013435795.1 Chlamydomonas sp. ICE-L
CACATACCACTCTTGACTCCATTGTACCATGAGACCGATGTTCCAGCTCTCCAGGCAGTCATCCAATCGCATCGCATGCCATTCTACAGCCTGCCTTGGCGGCATCGCTGACGCTCCATCCACTCCATTCATCAACTCCATCCACTCCACCATCCATCCTCCATCGCACTCCGACAATCGTCGATATCCATCGCGCTCACGCGGTGGACCATGGGGCACATTGGTGTGCCTATGGTCCAACAAGGTCGCGATCCATCACATTCGGTGCGCGCGATGCTGGCAAAGCCCCGCTTTTGTTTGGGTTGTGTTGTGCATTGGCCTATGATTCACTGACACTCCAAGGTACTGCACTGTTGTCGCCCTGCCTTGGGTCGTGCAGACTCCACTCGGTGCCTTGGAGGGTGGGTGGGGACTGGTTGGGCGATTCACAATTGCATGGGTTGGGGTCCCTCAAAATGGTGTGTGTGTGTTGGGTTGGTTTGTTGTAGCCTGCCTGTGGGCATGGAACGACGCCGATGTGACGGCTCACATCAATGCCTGGGAGGGTGGGGGGTGGGGGACGGGGTGAGTTGGTTCACAACTTTGTTGGGGTCTGGGTCCCAGTGTGGTGTGTGTGTGGGTTGGTTTGTTTGGATTAGCCTCAAGCATGCTGTTGTACCTGCCTTGGTGCATTGACACGCCATGTGACAGACTCCCTCGGTGCCCTGGAGTGTGTGGGGGGGGGGGGCATGGTGAGAATGGATCCACAAATTTGCGTGGGTTGGGTTTCAATTGGTGTGTGTGGTTTGGGTTGGGTTGTTGAAAGCGCTGCCTGGAGGCGTGGACGCGCATGTGACTGGGCTCCACTCCGGTGGCCTGGTAGGGTGGGGTGGGGGACGGGTGTGGTGACAGGGATGGGGTGGATTCACAACTTTGTGGTGGGGTCGGGGTCTCAAAGCAGTGTGTGGGGGGGTTGGTGTGTTGGTTGGGATTAGCCTTCAAGGCATCGTTGTAGCCTGTCTGGGGGCGTAGACCTTCAATGGACAGGCTCAAGCAGTGGCCTTGGAGGTGGGGGTGGGGACAGTGTGGGGGACAGGGTCGGGGTGGATTCACACTTGCATGGGGTTGGTTCAAAGGTGTGTTTTTAAGCTGGGTTGGGTTGGGGTGGGGTTGGGGTTGGGTTTGGGGTTGGGGGACAATTGTGGGTCTCAAATCGGGGGCGCAGGGTGGCTGGGGCCACACTTTATGTGGGTTGTGTTGTGTTGGGTTGGGTGGGTTTAGGTTAAGGGGGAAATAACTGAAACCTAAACCCCCTTTCCTCCTCCCTCACCCCACACCCCCATACCCCCACCACCAACCGACACACCCATACACTTTTAAAAAAAAAAAAGAAAAAAAAAAAAAAAAAAATCGCTCCCAGGAGGTGGGTCTACACACACAAACCAGAGACACCGAGGGTTCAATTTGAAAGGCGTGGCCACTCCTACAAATAGGAGGCGCACTTAGAAACACTTACCTATGCATACTATGGAGGATCTGAGATTTGCCCCCCCACCCCCCCCCCCCCCCTCCCCCCCCCACACAAACAAATACGCACGCACACACACACACACACACACACACACATACGCTAACACCCACTTACGCACACCCACATATGCACACTCACAAATGCACACACACCTCCCCCCGTTCAGGTGTGTGTATCGTTCACCATGGAGCTGGTTTCAAAGCACACACAATCACACACTCACCTAGGATGCAATGGTAGAGGTAGCCTGAGATGGATACGTTATACTTGCCAAAGATATCGAGTGCAGATTTGTAGCTGTAGCATGATGGCGTGGAGTGTATATTTGTTATGCTAAAGGCAAACAGCTGTAGCATGACGGCGTGGGGTGTATATTTGTTATGCTAAAGGCAAATAGCTGTAGCATGATGGGTTGGTTGTATATTGTTATGCTAAAAAGGCAAATCGCTGTAACATGATGGGCGTGGGGTATATTGGTGATGCTAAAAGCAAATAACTGTAGCAATGATGGCATGGGGTGTATTTTATAACATATTGTATTAGAGCAACCATTTTATATCCCCCCGCCCGCTCCCCCCCCCCACACAATGAACCCACCCACCCACCCACCCACACACAACACACCATAGCCCTAAGCCCCTCCCACACCCACCACAAATCGACACGCACAATCATCCCCCCTGCCCGACCCCACAACCACACTCTTCCCCCTACTCCCATCCCCCCCACCACCCAACACAACCCCATACTCCCCCCCCCCCCCCCACCACCACCAACCTCACACACACTCACCTAGGATGCTATGGTAGAGGTAAGCCGAGATGGAAGCGCTGTACTTGGCAAAGATGTCGAGTGCAGAGCGCATGCGGTCGAAGGAAGTCGCCTTCCACACAAATTCAACGGAGTAGCCAACAGGTGTCAGGTCCTCAGGTACCGCAGCAGCACCCGTTTCATCTCAAGCAACCTCCTCAGTTTGTTTCAAAGGTGTGGAACCATTCCCACCATCTCCCATGGAGAGCGGTTGGAGGGGGTCCTGTGCTTTAGCTTGAGCTCGTCACCTGGGGTGGTGTGTGTGTGTGTGTTGGTGGAAGTGTGTGTCTGTGTGTGTTGGTGTGTGTGTGTGTGTGCGTGGTGGTGGGCAGGGGTACTGTTCTTTATCTTGACTCGTCACCTGGGGTGGGTATGGTGTGTGTGGTTGGTGGAAGTGTGTGTCTGGTGAGGTGTTCTTGTGGGTGTGTGGGTGTGTGTATGGTGTGGGTGGGGGTCCTGTGCCTTTAGCTTGAGCTTGTCCTCCTGGTTGTTTTGGTGTGTGGTTGTTGTGGTGATGGGTTTGTCGTGTGTGTGTTGTGTAGGAGAGAGAGATAGAGAGAATGAGTGTGATTGTGTGTGTAAGTCTGTTTGGTGTGTGTGTGTGGTGGTGGTGTGTGTGGTGGTGGGGTCAACCCCCTTTCAACTGTCTTTCTCACTCAACCCCCTTTCAACTGCCTTGAGCCATTCATCGAAAGGGCACCCACTCACCCGGAGTAAGTGGTGGGGGAATGGTTGTGAAATTGAAATTGTTACATCCGAGTAAGGTGCCACTCTCAGGACGTGAAGTTAAGGACACCACTGCATAAGCTGGAGTAAGTGGTGGGGGAATGGTGGTTAACTTCACACACAGCACTGCACACCACCATAATAATGACCTAGAGGTGGGTGTGTCATTCTCCTGCAACCCCCCTTCAACTGTCTTTCTCATTCAACCCCCATTCACCCGGCTATTCTCAGTCCACACCCCCACCAGCAACGTCGTTCCGCATTCACCCCCGCACCGGCTATTAACCCCCTCACCCAGCATGAGCCTCAGGGGCAGTGTCAGCCGTGATCCCCCAGTGCAACGCGGGGCTCACACAAACTCCAGTCAACGGGCTTGCGCACACAAACCCCAGGCAAGCCCGCACCGGCCAGTGGCCGGCCCAGGGCGTGGGTCATCTTGGGATACCCCAGGCAAAAACGGCGGGCGCACACAACCCCAGGCAACTGGCGTGCTCACACACCCCCTTTCAACTGGCGGGCGCACGCAACCCCCGTCAATCCGTCTTTGCGCACGCACCCCCAGCGAAAGGGCGGGCGCACACACCCCCAGCACGTCTGGGCGCACGCAACCACCCCCTGGCCACCCACGCCCCGGCAGGAGCCTCCGCATGGGGCAGCCTGGGAGACCCCAGGCAAAAAACGGTCGGGCGCACACAACCCCCAGCAACACTGGCTGGCTCACTCAACCCCCAGCGAAAGTCTTGCTCAAACCCACCCCATGTCACGGCCGTCGCACGCAACCCCTGCAACCACCACCCGCAGACCGCAGGTGCATGTCCAGCCGGAGGGGAAGAAGAAGTAACGCGCCGCGCCTTCTGTGCAGCCCCCAGTCCCGCCACCGGATGTTGTCACGGCTGCGGGCCCCTCCTTCATGGCTGGGGCGGAGGCGTCCGCCAGCTTCACTAGGGCTGAACACTGACTGGGTACGGGTGCACGCCTCATAAGCGCAGCGCCACCTTGGGGTGTGAGGTGAATGGGGGTGAATGAGATGACAGGGTGGATGGAGGTGAGGTGAATGGGTATTGTAGGGAGAGGTTGGTAGATCATCAGCTTGAACCCTGACTGGGCGGGTGCCCGTCTCAACATTGCGCCGCTCACCTGCGGTTGACAGGGAGGGGCCGGGTGAATGGGGTGTGAGGGTAAATGAGGTATTAATGTAAGAAGAGGTTGGGTAGGATGCACTAGGGGCTTAAAAACTGACTGGTACTGGTGCACGTCCTCATAGCGCAGTGCAACTTTTGGGTGTGAGGGGGACAAGGTGATGGGTGGTGATTGTGAAAGGGATTGATGGAAGAGGGTGATGGGAGTTGACGGACATAGGGTGCTGGGCGTTCGGAAAGAGGGGAATGGAAGTTGAGGGACGCGGGTGAACTGGGAGTTGCGCCAGCTGTTGCCTGGGCGTTGAGGACCCGCTGGTGCCTGGGCGTTTCGGGCCCGGGTGCCTGGGCGTTGCGCCCGCGGGTGCCTGGGCTTGCGGCCGCAGGGGCCTGGGCGTTGCGGGCCGCGTGGTGAGCCTGGGCGTTTGCGGCCCGCGGGTCCCTGGGTGTGCGTGCCTGGGCGTGGCTGGCGGCGGCTGCCTGGGTTTCGAGCCCGCGTGCCGGTGGTGTGCGGGTGCCTCGGCGTTCCGGGACCGCGGGGTCCTTAGGGATGTGCGGTGCCTGGCGCGCTGCGGGCGGCGGGTGCCTGGGCGTTGCGGCCCGCGGGTGCCTGGGGTGTGCGGGTGCCTCGGGCGGGGCGGGACGCGGTGCCGAGGGTGTGCGGGTCCCCTGGAGTTTCGGCCGCTGGTGCCTCGGCATTGCGGCCCGCGGTGCCTGGGGCTTTCGGGTCATCTCTTTGCGGGCCGCGGTGACCTGGGGTGTGCGGTCCTGGCGTTGCGGGCCTCGGTTCCGGGCGTTGCAGCGCCCGGGTGCCTGGGGTCGGCGGGTGCCTGGGGGTGCGGGTGCCTGGGCGTTAATGGGAACGGGATATGGGTAGGGATTCAGTCGTGGCTTGAACACTGCTTGGTACAGTGGCAACGCCCTCAAAGCAACCTTCGCAACCTGCTGTTGAAAGGGAGACAGGGTGGATGGGATAATGTAGGGAGAGGTGGGGTCGCGCGCAGGGCTACTGGGGTCTTAAGGGCGAACGTTGGTAGGCTCAACGTCAGGGCCTTTAACACGGGGGGGGGGGGGGGGGACTGGCACTGGTGCACATCCTCATAGCGCAGTGCAACCTGCGAGTGAAAGGGAAACAGGCTGAATGAGGAGTGAGGGTGAGTGGGGTGTGAGGGTGAAAATGGGGTGCGAGGGGGAATGGGGTATAAAAGAAGAGGTTGAGTGGGATGCTCAAGTGGCTTGGACACAAACTGGTACGCGTTCTCATAGCGCAGGTCCCCCCCCCCCACCCACCCACCCACCCACACCCCCACCCCACCCACACGCCGCACACACACACCACACCCACACTCACACCCCACCCACACATAAATACCACCCCCCCCCCCCCCTCCCATGACCACCACACCACCCCACCAAATGGGGCTCTACCACATACCGGAGTCACATCCCCATCAGGACTAGGTTGGTCGATCTCGTCAACAGATGCATTGGGTTTGCTCTTCCAGATATCTTCCAGCTTGTTGATCTGAGCAAGGGTGAGCTGTCGAGCTCGCACAGTGTCTGCGTCGGAGGGGTTCTTCACCAACCAATTTACCAGACAGCGGTCTTCCACAATCGTTTTGCCACTGAGTAAGGTCTAGTGTCAGGTCCTGCAACAGAGGGTGATAGGTGTGTGGTTGGTGTATGTGTGGGTGGGTGTGTGTGTGTGGTGGTGGTGGGGTGGTGGGGGGGGGGGCATTAGGTAGTGGGTGGTAAGGTGGGGGTCGTAAGGTGTGTTTGTGTGGGGGGGTGTAGGTGTGGGTTTGGGTGGTTTAGGCAGGTAGAGGGTGTGGTGGGTGGTTTGGTGGGGAGTGGGGTGTAGGGGATACGTTGGTGGGTAGACGGTCTAGGTCAGGTCCTGAATATAGGGTGAGGAGTGGGTTGGTTGGTGGATTTGGGGCGTGCTCTGTTCTTGTCGTTGGTGGGGGGTGGGGGGGGGGGGCATTTCGGTCGGTGGTGGGTCGGTCTCGTTCCGTCCTTTCGAAGTGGAGTTGGTGGTGGGGGGTGGGCGGTCGGTGGTGAGTGGTTGCATGGGTGAGAGGTGTTTCGGTGGGGGGGTGGTAGTGGATGGGTGGGTAGGTTAGGCCAGGTCCTGTATAGAGGGTGGGTGGTAGCGTGTGTTGGTGTTTAGTGGTGGGGGTGGGCCCGGGTTAGTGTGATGGGGCGGGTGTTTAGGTGGGTGGGTGTTTAGGTGGGTGGGCGGGATGGTTGGTAAGTGGGCGGGCAAGCGTTTGGGAGGGCGGGTAGGTGGGTGGGTGGCACACCGTTAGGCGGAAGGGTGCTGGTAGGCACCGGTTGACAGTGGTAGACATGCATAATAAGATTTGCACAAGTGCTGCCGTCAATACAATCATGATGGCCGTACCCCTTGAACAATAAGCATTACTTGATTGTTGGGTGGTTGGCAGTGGCGTCTCTCGCCAGCAACCCTATTGCATTATTGCCGTTATTGTGAATGTAGCACCTCCAATACAACCATGAATGCCATAGCCCTTGGACAAGAAGCATGCCTTGATTGTTGGGTGGTTGGCAGTGGTGTCCCGCACCAGCAGCACTACAGTGTCCTTGTAGTGTAGTCCAAACAAGTAAACCCAAAGGGGTCTAACGTAGCACCCCCCAAAACATCACGGTGCGTATTGGAGCATCTTCAATAAAATCAAGATTGCTGTACCCCTTGAACAAAAAGCACACCTTGATTGTTGGGTGGTTGGCAGTGGTGTCTCTGGCCAGCAGCACTCCTGCATTAATGCCGTTGTCGTGAATGTAGCACCTCCTGGTAGCACAATAAAATCATGATTTCTGTGCCCCTTGAACAAGAAGCCTACCTTGATTGTTGGGTGGTGGGCAGTGGCGTCTCTCACCAGCAGCACTACAGTGTTCTAGTACTGTTCCTAGTATCATTTGGGTACTACCAGCAGCAGTTTTGCCCCAAACAAAAAACCCAAAGGGCTGTACCATAGCACCCCTCAAAATACCGTTAGTGCGTAATGTAACACGTGTGCTCCAGGTAGCATATTACATTCATTCATGATGGCCATAGCCCTTGGACAATAAGCATGCCTTGATTGTTGGGTGGTTACCAGTGGTGCCCCTCACCAGCAGCACTACTGCATTATTGCCGTTATTGTGAATGTAGCACCTCCAATACAACCATGAATGCCCTAGCCCTTGGACAATAAGCATGCCTTGATTGTTGGGTGGTTGGCAGTGGTGTCCCGCACCAGCAGCACTACAGTGTCCTTGTAGTGCAGTCCAAACAAGTAAACCCAAAGGGGTCTAACGTAGCACCCCCAAAACATCACGGTGCGTATTGGAGCACCGTCAATACAATCATGATGGCCGTACCCCTTGTTCAAATAGCACACCTTCATTGTTGGGTGCTTGGCAGGGGTATCTCTCGCCAGCAGGAGTATTGCATTATTGCCGTTATTGTGAATGTAGCACCTTCAACACAACCATGAATACCATAGCTCTTGGACAAAAAGCATACCTTGATTGTTGGGTGGTTAGCAGTGGTGTCTCTCGCCAGCAGCACTACGGTGTTCTCACTCTTCACTGGGACGAAACCAAGGACAAACACATTGCGCGTGCCACTTGCATAGCACTCCAGCACAGTGTCTCCCAGCGGAGAGTCCTTGTGAAGTTGCACCTCTTTAAATTTGCTCTTCACCTGAAAGTCAAGGGTTTAGGGTTTAGGGTTGTAGGGTTTAGGACGAGTTTGAGTGCGGTTAAGATTTGTTTTTGGATTTTCCGATGCCCAGTGTCCCCCCAACGGGGAGTCCTTGTGCAGCTGCACCTCTGTAAATTTGCTCTTCACCTAGAAGTCAAGGGTTTAGGGTTTAGGGTTGTAGGGTTTAGGACACGTTTGAGTGCGGTTAAGATTTGTTTTTGGATTTTCGGATGCCCAGTGTCCCCTCAACGGAGAGTCCTTGTGCAGCTGCACCTCTTTAAATTTGCTCTTCACCTAGATGTCAAGGGTTTAGGGTTCAGGGTTTTAGGGTTTAGGACAAGTTTGACTGCGGTTGAGTTTTGTTTTTGAATTTTCAGTTGCAGAGTGTCCCCCGACAGAGAGTCCTTGTGAAGCTGGACTATTTTGAAGGAATATTTGCTCTTCACATGGAAGTCAAGGGAGCGCAGAAGGATAAGTCTGACTGCAGTTGAATTGTTTTCTTTATTTGTTGGCGGAGCCCCCTCTTCAAGGGAGCGGGAGCCCCCATGTTTACCCATTTGTCCGTTTGTTTGACACAAAAATGAAAAATGAAGCCTGACACGTCATCCAACGGTCGCGCAACTAACTTGCTTCTGTCAGCTGAATTGTTGCCACCTTTTGTTCCGTTGCCAACACACTCCGCCAATTTTCCGCATTTACGACGCAGCATAGGACTTGTCCAGATCTACTGAGTCCCCCCCAACAGAGAGTCCTTGTGCAGCTGGACCTATTTAAATTTGCTTTTCACCAGGAAGTTCAGAAAAAAACTGAGGGACAAGTTTGACAGAGGGATAAGTTTGATTGCGATAGAGATTTTGCACATTAAACAAGTTCTATGCAGTGTCGCAAGCGACGTTAAAAATTGTCTGAGAGGTGTTAGCGACGGAGCGACAGGTGGCAACAGAAGCGAGTTTGCAAAACCATTTGTTTTAAGTATGTATACTTATACTTATAATACTCACCAGATGCATGATAATACACGAGCCAAAGCTGTTCACTTTCCCATTGTATAAACATTTATTTAAGTATTAATACTAAAACTAATACTCATTTTTATTATGAGTACTAATGCTAATACTACTCATAATTAGGGTTGGGCCGACGTATGAACGTATACTCATACGTTTATAAGCTCATACGTATATATACGCCGTATATTTGTTCTCGAAACGTATAAAAACGTATGAGTTGTTCTTCGAAAAGTTCCCGGCACATAACTCTCTCGGTTTTCATTCAATTTATCATTTAGATAGCTCATCAGAAAGCTGTCGACCTCCTCTATCACAATATGCAATACAATTAATCTTTCACACATACCTTTTTATTTAAATGTGGCCTACAGTTTGATTTAGATAACCAGGATGGCACACATATCAGAGCGCCATCTAGCCTTCCGTTCCACAAGCTGTGCTCCTACGTGAGCTTGAATGGTTGATGTTGCAAGCCTAGTGCAATGTGAAGATGGGCAATATTGCAATATAGTTATATACTTACATTATTTTGACCTGTAGCTGTTTCACAGAGCTGCCTAGAAGCTGCTGCACACTTGGTCTGAAACCTGTAGCTGAATCACAGAGATGCCACAAAGCTGCTGCACACTTGGTCTGAAACCAGTGGCTGGCTTAGGGAGCTGTGTTTAGATAATGATGTGAACGTGGAAAATATTCATGTATTATTGGTATTGATTGGATCCCTTAGATTGGCACCACGCTTCTTGGTCTACGCGCTTTCTGGCCGAGTTTTATTTTTCTGAGATATGGACAACCTCAAATTGCCAGAATGTTTTTTTCAGAGTTGATATGTGAAGCCAATGAAATTAGCAACACGGCAATACCTTTAAGCCCATGTAAAAATATTTTCCCAAGAAGTGCAATAATTACTCATACGTTTTTATACGTTTATATGCATACGTTTATACGTTCATACGTTTATACGGCATATTAAACTGAAAACATATGTTTGCTTCCCAACCCTACTCATAATTAGAATAAGTATGTATACTTATACTTATAATACTCACCAGATGCATAATAATACACGAGCCAGAGCAGTTCACTTTCACATTGTATAAACATTTATTTAAGTATTAATACTAATACTAATACTCATTTTTATTATAAGTACTAATGCTAATACTAATACTCATAATTAGTATAAGTATGTATACTAATACTTCTAATACTCACCAGATGCATGATAATACACGAGCCAGAGCTATTCACTTTCCCGTTGCAGAACCATTTGTTAGCGTTCAGGCACTTGGCTACACACGCTGGATTGTGAATACCACAATACGAGCATGCAAACTCAGACACCTCCTCTTGCGCTTGTTGCTGGTCGTCAAAGGGCTCATCGAAGTGCAACTACGGCAAACAACACAACATGTGGTAAGATGGGGAGTGCTCAGTGGCCAGGGGGTATGTTTTCCTGTGGGGTATGTGCCTGGGGGCCTGGGGGTATGTTTGCCTGGGGCCTGGGGGGTCCTGGGGAGTGCCTGGGGGTATGTGCCTGGGGGGCTGGGGGTATGTTTGCCTGGGGACTGGGGGGGCCTGGGGAGTGCCTTGGGGCCTGGGGGTATGTTTGCCTGGGGCCTGGGGGGGCCTGGGGAGTGCCTGGGGGCCTTGGGGCCTGGGGGTATGTTTGCCTGGGGCCTGGGGGGGCTTGGGGAGTGCCTTGGGGCCTGGGGGTATGTTTGCCTGGGGGCTGGGTAGGCCTGGGGAGTGCCTGGGAGTATGTGCCTGGGGGGCTGGGGGTATGTTTGCCTGGGGCCTGGGGGGGCCTGGGGAGTGCCTTGGGGCCTGGGGGTATGTTTGCCTGGGGCCTGGGGGGGCCTGGGGAGTGCCTTGGGGCCTGGGGGTATGTTTGCCTGGGGCATGGGTGGGCCTGGGGAGTGCCTGGGGGTATGTGCCTGGGGGGCTGGGGGTATGTTTGCCTGGGGCCTGGGGGGGCCTGGGGAGTGCCTTGGGGCCTGGGGGTATGTTTGCCTGGGGCCTGGGTGGGCCTGGGGAGTACCTGGGGGTATGTGCCTGGGGGTCTGGGGGTATGTTTGCCTGGGGCCTGGGGGGGCCTGGGGAGTGCCTGGGGGTCTGGGGGTATGTTTGCCTGGGGCCTGGGGGGGCCTGAGGAGTGTCTGGGGGTATGTGCCTGGGGGGCTGGGGGTTGGGGATATGTTTGCCTGGGGCCTGGGGGGGCCTGGGGAGTGCCTTGGGGCCTGAAGGTACGTTTGCCTGGGGCCTGGGGGGGGCCTGGGGAGTGACTGGGGGCTTGGGAGCCAGGGGGTATGTTTGCTGCTGGTCATAAGGGCTCATCAAAGCGCAACTACAGCAAACACAACGTGCGGTTAGATGGGGAGTACTTGGGGGTATGGGGGTATGTTAAATAGTATGAAAGGCTGCCAAGGTGATTCAAGGGGGATAGCGTTATAATTAGGGAGTCTGGGGCTTCCTAGGATTTGGGTAAGGGTTTTATTGAAGGTGCTAATTGTAGCACAGGTGCTAAATTCTGTACCACAATTATGCACAACAATTATGTACCTAAATGATGGACCTAAATTGGGCACCTAAATTGGGCACCTAAATTCTGTACCACAATTATGCACAACAATTATGTACCTAAATGATGGACCTAAATTGGGCACCTAAATTGGGCACCTAAATTCTGTACCACAATTATGCACAACAATTATGTACCACAATTATGTACCTAAATGATGAACCTAAATTCTGTACCACAATTATGTACCTAAATTTCGTACATCAATTCTGTACCACAACTCTTTACCACAATTATGGCCACCTCTTCCTTGGTGAACTCTGTAGCCGAGGCAACATCATTGCCGTGTAGGTTCAAAAAAATCCAAAAGCTGCTAGTAGGTGGTAGCAATGCCTGCTGGGTGTGCTTCGAAAGAGCCTTTTGGCATTACTTTTACCCACAAGCTGCTAGGAGGTGGTAGAAATGTATGTTGGGTGTGCTTCAAAAGAGCCTTTTGGCATTACTTGTTCAGACCCCACAAGCTGCTAGTAGGTGGTAGAAATGTCTGCTGGGTGTGCTTGAGAAGAGCCTTTAGGCATTGCTTTTTCAGGCCCCCAAAGCTGCAAGGAGGTGGTATAAATCTCCGCTGGGTGTGCTTGAGAAGAGCCTTTGGGCATTGCTCTTCAGGCCCAACAAGCTGTTGTTGGTGTTAGCAAAGCATGCTGGGTGTGCTTGAGAAGAGCCTTTGGGCATTGCTCTTCAGGCCCAACAAGCTGTTGTTGGTGTTAGCAAAGCATGCTGGGTGTGCTTGAGAAGAGCCTTTTGGCATTGCTCTTCAGGCCCAACAAGCTGTTGTTGGTGTTAGCAAAGCATGCTGGGTGTGCTTGAGAAGAGCCTTTGGGCATTGCTCTTCAGGCCCAACAAGCTGTTGTTGGTGTTAGCAAAGCATGCTGGGTGTGCTTGAGAAGAGCCTTTTGGCATTGCTTTTACAGGCCCCACAAGCTAATAGTAGGTTGCAGTGTCTGTTGGGTGTGCTTCATAAGAGCATATCGGCATTATTTTTCAGGCCCCACAAGCTGCTAGTAGGTGGTAGGAATGTCTGCTTGGTGTGCTCCAGAAGAGCTTTTCGACATTGCTTTTTCAGGCCCCACAAGCTGCTAGTAGGTTGCAGTGTCTGTTGGGTGTGCTTCATAAAAGCATATCGGCATTGCTGTTCAGGCCCCACAAGCTACTATTAGGTTGTAGCAATGTCTGTTGGGTGTGCTTGGGAAGAGCCTTTTGGAATCGCTTTTCAGGCCCCACAAGCTGCTAGTAGGTGGTAGGAATGTCTGCTGGGTGTGCTTCAGAAGAGCATATTTTCATTGCTTTTTTAGGCGCCCAAAGCTGCTAGGTGATAGAAATGTCCGATGGGTGTGATTCAGAAGAGCTTTTTGGCATTGTTTTTAGGCCCCAAAAGCTGTTAATAGGTGGTACAAATGTCCGCTGGGTGTGCTTCAAAATAGCTTTTTGGCATTGCTTTTTCAGGCCCCACAAGATGCCAGTAAGTTGCAGTGTCTGTTGGGTGCGCTTCATAAGAGCATATCGGCATTGCTTTTCAGGCCCCACAAGCTACTATTAGGTTGTAGCAATGTCTGTTGGGTGTGCTTGAGAAGAGCCTTTTTGGCATTGCTTTTCAAGGCCCCCAAAGCTGCTAGTAGGTGGTAAAAATGTAATTTGGGTCTCAGTCTCATGCACAGTACTTCGAGCGTCTGCTGTTGACGTCTGCATCAAAAAACAGACAGCAGGTGGTCAGGAAAGAGGCGAATGCATTACCTGGTTCAAACTGTCGGTTACTTGGTCGTACGATGCAGCGCCCTGGAATAAACAAGTAGGAGTATGGAGGGTAAGAGCATGGGCTCCAAGAATGCCCCCCCCCCCCCCCCCCCCCCCCCCCCCCCCCCCCCCCAATACCCACCCAAACCTACACACACACCCCTTGCAGCTCGTCCACCCTCCCTCCTTCCCACGTTCCCACCTTCTCACCCTGCAAACTGCCCAGGTACCCACCTTCCCACCCTGCCAACTGCCCAAGTACCCACCTTCCCACACTACCAACTGCCCAGGTACCCACCCACCTTCTCACCCTGCATACTGCCCAGGCACCCACCCACCTTCCCACCCTGTCAACTGCCCAGGCTCCCACCCACCATACCACACAGCCAACTGCCCAGGTACCCACCCACCTTCTCACCTTGCCAACTGCCCAGGCACCCACCCACCTTACCACCCTGCCAACTGCCCAGGCACCCACCCACCATACCACACAGCCAACTGCCCAGGCACCCACCCACCTTCCCACGCTTCCAACTGCCCAGGTACCCACCCACCTTCCCGCACTTCCAACTTCATCCCATTCCAACAACTACCCAGGCACCCACACAGCCAACTGCCCAGGCACCCACCCACCTTCCCACACTTCCAACTTCATCCCACTCCAACAACTGCCCAGGCACCCACACTGCCAACTGCCCAGGTACCCACCCACCTTCCCACACTGCCAACTTCCTCCCACACCAACAACTGCCCAGGCACCCACACTGCTAACAGCCCAGGCACCCACCCACCATACCACACTGCCAACTACCCAGGTACCCACTCACTTCCCCACACTTCCAACTTCCTCCCACACCAACAACTGCCCAGGCACCCACCCACCATACCACACTGCCAACTGCCTCCAACACTGCCAACTGCCCAGGCACCCACCCACCTTCCCACACTGCCAACTGCCTAGGTACCCACCCACCTTCCCACACAGCCAACTTCCTTCCACACCAAGAACTGCCCAGGCACCCACCCACCATACCACACTGCCAAGTGCCTCCCACACTGCCAACTGCCTCCCACACTGCCACCTACCCAGGTACCCACCCACCCACCCACCTTCCCATCCTGAAAACCACGTTGCACATACCCTCTCCACCTTCCCACCCTGCCAACTGCCCAGGCACCCACCCACCCACCCACCTTCCCACACAGCTAACTGCCCAAGCACCCACCTTCCTACACTACCAACTGCCTGTCACCCTGCCAACTGCCCAGGCAACCACCCACCTACCTTTCCATCCTGCCAACCTCGTTGCACATACTCCCTCCACTGATTCACATCCCCCCTTCACACCCCATACACACTCACAAATGCACCACCACAAATTATCATAAATATCTCCGCCACCACCACCACTACCACCACCACCACAATGAGCACCACGGCCACCACTACCACCACACAAACACCACCTGACCAGAACTCTCATGCAGTATTTGCAGTGGGAGTATGGAAGGTAAGAGCAGGGACTCTAAGATGCCCCCCCCCCACCCACCCACCCACCCACCCCCCACACACACATTGCCCCTCACCCTCCCTCCTTCTCTCCTTCTCTCCTTCTCTCCCTCCCTCCCTCCCTCCTTCTCCCCCTCTCTCCCTCCTTCTCTCCATCCCTCCCTCTCTCCCTCCCTCCCTACTTCTCTTCCTCCCTCCCTCCTACTCTCCCGCCCTCCCTCCCTCCCTCCTTCTCTCCCTCCTTCTCTCCCTTCCTCTTTCTTTCCCTCCCTCCCTCTTTCTCTCTCTCCCTCTTTTTTTCTCCCTCCCTCCTTCTCTCCCTCCCTCTCTCCCTCATTCTCTCCCTCCCTCCAAGAAACCATGCAAGGAGAGCAGGGCACAAGGCATGCCCGATGCATAAAATGAGTACAAGGTAGTATGCATATCACGAGAAAACATGCAATGTGAGGAGGGCACAGTTCATGCCCTACACATGCAATAAGTGCAAGTTACAACACATCCTCAGTGCATGTATAGTAAGCACAAGGCAGTATGCATTTCATGAGAAAACATGCAATTAGAGAAGTGCACAAGGCATTCCCGGTGTATGAAATGAGCACAGGGCAGCATGCATGTCACGAGAAAACATGCAATGTTAGGAGGGCACAGTTCATGGCCCAAGCATATAATGGGCCCTAGGTATGACACATGCTCGATAAGTGTCATGGCCACAAGGCACATTGCATGTCCTTACCGTGTTACGTGATGCTGCTGGTTGAGAATCCCCCCATAGATCGATAGGCTGAGTCGGGCCCTACACAGCAGCGAGCAAGGCGGCACACACATAAGCACCGTCAGTGAATACGGCCAATATTCGGGCCACTAGACACCCAGCAGTGGGACAGCAGCGCCTGCTAGTAATTCGTACCATTTGGCTGAAGCCCTGAGTGTACGAGGCATCCTGAGTGCTGAAATCCTGGAAGGACAGGCCAGTCGAGGCCGGGTTAAAAAATGCATCCCCCTGCGTGTTGCCCTGTGTGAAGGCCTGGGTATTAAAGGAGGCCATAGCGAGGATCCTAGGCAAGCGTGGAAGACAAAGGGGAAATGGAGCATCGCTTGACTTGAACCTCGGGCGCCTCTGGTACCTTGCAGCTTCTTGTCCGAAGCCCCCGTGAAGCTACACACCTGAAATAACAATCAACCCCCCGCAGCCCCAAGCCCCCCCGCTCCCTGTCTCTCCGTCCGGTCCGCGGTCCCCCTCGTCGATCGCAGCAGGGTTCGAAGGCAGCTGTGATTTGAAGCCACTGCGCTTGAGAGTGCGTTATTTCCAACCTCCAATCCCTGCTCCTGGCCATGATTTTCGAAGTTGTTATACAAACCTTGTTGGTCTAGATCTGAGCGCCATCGGGCTACCTCGCTAGATTCCCGTAACCTCCTTCGGATCCTCCCCCTCACCCCCGTCCAGGGTGACTGACTGACCTAGAGTGTTCCAGGCTTGGGCGTTGCACAACACAGCCTAGCCATGTCTGGTCCCGGCTACCCTCAAGGTGACTGATACACAGATGCATTACCTCCCTCAAAGCCCTTGGGCTCAAAATTCCCTGCCCAAGCCAAGCCACAGGGGATACCACCTTCCTGGCAATTGCGCCAGGCCGCCCCCTGCCCTGGCTGTAGTCCCTACTTGCACCTGTCTACCCCTATGAACATTTCAATACCCGTTTTGGTAGATCTCTGGCTGGCAGGATGGATTAGAAGGGTGATTTGCTGACACATAGCTTAACACAAACATAGCTTAACACAAACATAACTTCTCTTGTCAGGCCCACGGCCTCACATGCCTGGTGGAATGCAGCAGCCAGGTGGCTTTGCCCCACCTCCCATGCCAGGAGGCATGCCCCCCGGAGCACCAGGTCAGTGTGTGCTCTTGACTGATGGGACGTTATTTAATTAGTCACACTGCCAACATGTGTGCTTGTAGATTGTGTGGGTGGGTGAGTGGGTGAGAGTGTGTGTGTGCTGGCTTGGTTGGTTGGGTGGGCATGCCCCCCAGAGCTCCAGGTCAGTGGGTGCACTTGACTGATGGGAAGTGATTTAATACGTCACGCTGCCAACCTGTGTGAGAGAGTGTGTGCTGGTGTAAATGTGTGTGGGTGTGCGTGTGGGTATGGGCGGGTTTGGGTGGTTGGGTATGCTCCCCGGGGCCCCAGGTCAGTGGGTGCACTTGACTGATGGGATGTTATTTGATTAGTCACGCTGCCAACTTGTGTGCTCGTGGATTGTGTGTGGGGGAGAGTGTGTTGGTGTAAGGATGTGGGTTGGCGTGGTTGGGTGGTTGGGCATGCCCCCCGGAGCCCCAGGTCAGTGGGTGCTCTTGACTGTTATTTAAGTAGTCACACTGCCAACCTGTGTGCTCTAGGAGTGTGTGTGTGGCTGTGTGACTGTGTGTGTGAGTGGTGTGTGGGTGGGTGTGGGTGTGGGTGTGTGTGTGTGTGTGGGGGGGGGGGGGGGGGGGCATGTCCCCCAGAGCCCAGGTCAGTAGGTGCACTTGAATGATGTGAAGAGATTTAATACGTCACGCTGCCAACCTGTGTGTTCAGGTGCGTGTGTGTGAGAGTGTTTTGGTGTACGTGGGTGGGTGGGTGTGGGTTAGCTTGTTTGGGTGGTTGGGCATTCCCCCCGGAGCTCCAAGTCACTTGACTGATGGGGTGTACATGACTGATGGGACGTTATTTAATAAGTCACACTGCCAACATGTGTGGGGGGGAGAGTGTGTGGGGGGGAGTGGGTGTGTGTTGGCTTGGTTGGTTGGGTGGGCATGCCCCCCGGAGCACCTGGTCAGCGGCACGGTTTCCTCCAAGGTCCTACTTGTAACACAAGTGCTAAATTATGTACCTTGGTGCGTCGGGGTTGCTTAGGGGGGCAAACAACCTGCTACTAGCAGCCAAAAAGCTACTAGGAGCACCATATTGCTGCACTATGACACATTTCATGTGCTTTACAATAACCAAGGACAGTGGGCTCACTTTTATTTCAAAGGATTGACATTGAGTGATTTAATTAGTTATGTTGGCAATTTGCTGTGGTTGTTGTTGTTGTGCCCCCTTGTAACTGAAGTGCCCTCTAGTAGCTGTATGACTCTTTGTGTTGAGCACCCTGCTGTCCCCAACTATGCAGGAGCACCAATGGGAATGTTACACAGGGGGGCACCAATCATTCAGTAGTGCTGCCTTGTTGCATGAGAGCTGTCTTGTTGTTGTTGTTGTTGGTGGTGGTGGTGGTGGTGGTGGTGGTGGTGTGGCTGTGCACCCTTATTACCAAAGTGCCCCCTCGTACATGTATGACTCTCTCTAAGTGTTAAGCTGTCTTGTTGTTGTTGTTGTTGTTGTTGTGCTCCCTTGTGACCAAAGTGCCCTCTAGTAACTATATGACTATGTGTGTTGAACTCAGCTCGGTCTCCAACTTTGCAGAAGCACTTATGGGAATGTTACGCAGTGGGGCACCAATTATTCAGTAGTGCTGTCTAGGTGCATGAGTGCTGTCTTGTCGTTGTTGTGCTCCCTTGTGACTGAAGTGCCCTATGGTAACTGTAGATCTCTCTCGAAGCATTAATGCTATCTCGTTGTTGTTGTTGTTGTTGTTGTTGTTGTTGTTGTTGTGCTCCCTTGTGACTGAATTGCCCTCTAGTAACTGTGTTGTACTAGTAACTGTGTTGAGCACCCTGTTGTCCCCAACTATGCAGGAGCACCGATGGGTATGTCGCATGGTGGGGCACCGATGATGCAGTAGTGCTGTCCTGTAGCTTTACTGCTGTCTTGTTGTGGTTGTGGCTGTTGTTGTGCTCCCTTGTAACTGAAGTGCCCTCTGGTAACTGTAGGTCTCTCTTGAAGCATCAGTCCTATCTTTTTTGTCGCTGTTGTTGTTGTTGTTGTTGTTGCTGTTGTTGTTGTTGTTGTTGTCACTGTTGTTGTTGTTGTTGTTGTTGTAACTTTTGTCACTTTTGTTGTTGTTGTTGTTGTTGTTGTTGTTGTTTCTGTTGCCCTCTAGTAACTATATGACTATTTGTGTTGACCACCCTGTTGTTCCCAACTTTTCAGGAACACCTATGGGAATGCCGCATGGTGGGGCACCAATGATGATGCCCCCTGGTGCTAGGCCCATGATGCCGCCAGGTAAATTGGGTTGTATTTATATATTATTGTATTGTCCTCAGTTTAATTTTGTTCTTGTATGAGGATGCCCAATTGACCCATTGTACTGCTTCTTGCAGCTTTTGTTCTTCCTTTTCATTTTACCGTATCTTGCTCCTGTACTGCCCTCTCAAAACGGGTGCGCACTCTTTAAACAGCAGTACCGTTATCTTGCACCTGTACTGCCCTCTCAAAACGGGTGCGCACTCTTTAAACAGCAGTACCGTTATCTTGCACCTTTACTGCCCTCTCAAAATGGGTGCGCACTCTTGAAACAGCAGTACCGTTATCGTGTACCTGCCGGCTCTGTATGATTGATTGTTTGAAACCTTGGCCATTCGTATGGTACATGTATGTATTTTTACAGTCCAGGGGTAGCCAAGTAGGCTAAAGAGACTTGCCCAACCTTAAAAGACCTTCAATTTATTGAAACCTTGGCCACTAGCATGGTACATGTATGTATTTTTACAGTCCAGGGGTATCCAAATAGCCAAAAAGGACTTGCCCAACCTAAAAAGACCTGTACACTATTGAAACCTTGACCATTCGCATGGTACATGTATGTATCTTTACAGTCCAGGGGTAGCCAAATAGCCGAAAAGGACTTGCCCAACCTAAAAATACCTGTACACTATTGAAACCTTGACAATTAGCATGGTATGTGACAGGCTGAAGGCTTGTTTTTATCGCTATATATAGCGATTGCTAGATTTGACCCTGTTGTGGCGAAAATATGACTTTATGAGATCCAAATTGAGATTGTTGCACTCTGACCCAAATCTCTATAAACGACCCCAATTTGACACAAACCACTACTGGATTTTACACTCCAGGGGTAGCCAAATAAGCGAAAGGGACCAGGGCACAGCCTTCCAAACAGGAAAGTCAGTTTAAGCATTTATTGTCAAATTCATTAACTTACAAATAATAATAAATAAATTGTTCGTATTATAACTAGGCGTGAGATTAAGGGGGCCAGCCCGTTTGCTTGCACTGGGGCCAACCACCAAATTAACTTCAATCAATGCAACTTCAAGTTTCTTGTACATGCAGGTTCTATGCCTTCTGGTCCTCGTCCCGGGGGCATGGGAGGCTTTCCTACATCGTCAGGTGGAGCCCCTCCCCCTGGTGAGTTCTGAGGGTAGTGGTGTGGTTGTGGGTAATGGTAATAGTGGGTGGTGATCGTGGGTGGCGGTGGTGGTGGTGTGGTTGAAATAGCAGTGTTATATTGTACCTGTAGGTGCTATGCCTTCTAGTCCTCGCCCCAGGGGCTTGGGAGGTTTTCTTACATCGGAAGGTGGGGCCCCTCCCCCTGGTGAGTGCCAAGGGTGCTGGTGTGGTTAATGGTAATGGTGGGTGGTGATGGTAGGTGGTGGTGTGGTTGTGGGTAATGGTAATGGTGGTGATGGTGAGTGCTGAGGGTGGTGGTGCAGTTTATGGCAATGGTGGGTGGTGATGGTGGTTGGTGGTGGTGTGGCTGTGGTTGAAACAGCCGTGTTATCTTGTACCTGTAGGTGCTATGCCTTCTAGTCCTCGCCCCCGGGGCGCGGGAGGTTTTCCTACATCGTCAGGTGGAGCCCCTCCCCCTGGTGAGTGCCGAGGGTGGTGGTGCAGTTTATGGCAATGGTGGGTGGTGATGGTGGTTGGTGGTGGTGTGGCTGTGGTTGAAACAGCCGTGTTATCTTGTACCTGTAGGTGCTACGCCTTCTGGTCCTCGCCCTGGAGCTTTCCCCTCCCGAGGACCTCCTCCAGGCCCTCTAATAGGATTCCATCCCCCTGGCACTGACATGTACTTCTACCTGTACTAACATGTACTAATGGCGCACCCTTGCTACAGGTATGGCTCCCCCTGGAGCTTTCCCCCCGGAGGCCCCCCTCCTGGCCCTCTAATAGGATCCCCCCCCCCCCCCCCCCCCCCCCCCTGGTACTGACATGTACTTCTACCTGTACTGACATGTACTAATGGCGCACCCTTGATACAGGTATGGCTCTCCCTGGAGCTTTCCCCCCGGAGGCCCCCCTCCTGGCCCTCTAATAGGATCCCCCCCCCCCCCCCCCCCCCTGGTACTGACATGTACTAATGGCGCACCCTTGATACAGGTATGGCTCCCCCTGGAGCTATCCCCCCGGAGGCCCCCCTCCAGGCCCTATAATAGGATCCCCCCCCCCCCCACCCCCCCTGGCACTGACATGTACTTCTACCTGTACTGACATGTACTAATGGCGCACCCTTGCTACAGGTATGGCTCCCCCTGGAGCTTTCCCCCCCGGAGGCCCCCCTCCAGGCCCTCAGATGGGATTCGGAGCCCCACCTGGTGGATATCCACGCCCTCCTGGGCCTGGTATGAATGCTCCTCCAGCAGGTATGTACAAGGTGGGGCCCCCCTAAACTTAAGGTGGGGAAAAGATAGCCCCCCCCCTGAAGTTTAGGGTGGTTGTGGTGATGTACATTTTGATTATAAGGTGTTAGTGGTCATAGGGTTTTTCTTTCAGTTGTGAAATAAATTTCAACCCAGGAGGTGGATCTCCAAAGACATTTAGGTAAGTCGGGGCTACATGCAGTGGGGGGCTAACTTCTCCCCACACAAGCATGCGTGACATGATGGCAATTGTGTGTGAATGTTGTTACAGTGCAGGGGTATACCAAATAGGCTGTTGGGATCCAGTGCCACACCTGGTGGATATCCACGCTCTCCTGGGCCTGGTATGAATGCTCCTCCAGCAGGTATGTACAAGGTGGGGCCCCCAATTGTGTGTGAATGTTGTTACAGTGCAGGGGTATACCAAATAGGCTGTTGGGATCCAGTGCCCCACCTGGTGGATATCCACGCTCTCCTGGGCCTGGTATGAATGCTCCTCCAGCAGGTATGTACAAGGTGGGGCCCCCAATTGTGTGTGAATGTTGTTACAGTGCAGGGGTATACCAAATAGGCTGTTGGGATCCAGTGCCTCACCTGGTGGATATCCACGCCCTCCTGGGCCTGGTATGAATGCTCCTCCAGCAGGTATGTACAAGGTGGGGCCCCCAATTGTGTGTGAATGTTGTTACAGTGCAGGGGTATACCAAATAGGCTGTTGGGATCCGGTGCCTCATCGTGTGGATTTACTTTTGGCTACAGGTCGGTTTAAGCCATATCTAACCATATACCAACTCTTGGGGCCATCCAATTTTTTTTTGTAACTCTCTCATCCGAAATTCTTGCCCAAGTACCTGCTCTGGGTGTGACCCAAGGGGCTCAGCTCACGCAACCAATTCTCAATTAATTAATACCTAATTGCTGACCCTTCCCTCCTGGGCCTGGTATGAATTCTCATCCAGCAGGTATGGATGGGGGAAATTTAGCCCCCCCCTTAAGTTTAAATTTAGCCCCCCCATAACTACACACTCTTGAGAAACAATTGACTAGTTAAAGAAATTTCCAGGTGCAGTCCATATCACCTTTCATTGTTGACTTACGCTATGGTGTCCTTAACTTCACGTCCTGTGAGTAACTGTATTACACGGATGTAACAATTTCAATTTCAATTTCAATTTCAATCGCTGACACCTACTTTTCAGGGATGCGAGATTCAACCAACTGATTCCAACTGAATCTGTCCATTTGACCAACTGACCGACCAACCGGAAAAACAAAGCCTGACACGTCTGTCAACCAGGTTTCTATGTGCTGCCTTTTTGAGCCCCGCTGCGTGTTTGGCGCAGTTTTTTGCAACCTCCTGTGGGCGCAGCAAGCAATTTTTTCGCTTTCTGCACTACAAAGCTTTCTGCGCTAAAGCTCTGGCCAATTTGGTCAATGGATGTACCCTGCAGACAACTGTCTCATAACTAACTGGCTTTGGTCAGCTCCAGTCCGTTGCCAACACTCTCTCCCAAATTTCCGCGTCGCTTGCGACGCTGCATAGTTGCATTGCATTGCATTGCGACGCTGCATAGTTGCATTGCATTGCATTGTAACTTGTTGACACCTACTTCCAGGGATGTCTCAGCCAGGCATGCCACCGTAGCGGTCTGCAAAGGAAAAAAACACAGTAACCATTCCCCATTGCAAGCAAACGAGAAGGCTCCTTCAAACTCACGCCCCATGGCGAGGCTTATCAATTTCCAATTTCCATGTATTCTGATCGCCATCATTTTTTCCCGCCTGCGTTCAGGGATGCCTCAGCCAGGCATGGCCCCCCCTGGTATGCGACCTGGCATGCCCCCGCCCCCTGGCGGCATGCCCCCGCCCCCTGGAGTGGGGGCACAGCCCCCACGGCCCATGGGGGGCATGGGCATGCCACCTCCTGTCATGCCTGGCTTTCAACCTGCTGGCCACCCGGGCATGCCGCCCCCCCCTGGTGGTGGCATGCCACACCCTGGCCACCCCGGCATGCCCCCTGGTCCACCTGGCATGGGCATGGGCCCCCCTCCTGGTGCAATGGGCATGCCTCCCGGCCCACATGGGATGGGCCCAGGCCCTCCTGGCATGGGTATGGCCCCCTCTAGGGCTCCAGGAGGGACATCTGGTGGTGGTGGTCTTCCACCGCCCCCAATGGGAGGGGGATACGACCCATACCAGGCCCAGGTGAATATATATATAGGGGGGGGGGGGGGCAAGAAAAAAGATTTCGAACCGCATGTTAGCTGTGTATAGAGAACCGCTCGATATTGTCAAAATCATGTCGATACACCCAGGGGGGGGCGAGATACGGGCGGGGGGGGGGGGGGGGGGGGGATATATATTGCATATTCCACTTCAAATTGGGGGGGGTTCTACGGTAGGGTACTACATTTTGTCATTTTGGGTTGCTCTTTTGACGTAACTGCTTCCATTTGGATTGCGCTTTTGACTCAACTGAAAACAGAAATCTGTGAGCAGCGCCTAGAGGTGGTTTAAAATTTGCGTCAATCAAGCAGATCATGCTAAAAAAGACATGCTCAAAAAAACATGTTCAAAATATCATGCTCAAAATATCATGCTCAAAAATCCATGCTCAAAAAAACATGCTCAAAAACTCATGCTAAAAAAACCATGCTCCATAAATCATGCTCAAAAAAGCATGCTCAAAAAACCATGATCCAAAAACCATGATCCAAAAACCATGATCCAAAAACCATGATCCAAAACTCATTCTCCAAAAATCATGCTCCAAAAGTAATGCTCCAAAAGTCATGCTCCAAAAATCCATGCTCAAAAAACCATGCTCCAAAGATCATGCTCAAAAAATCATGCTCAGAAATCCATGCCCAAAAAATCATGCTCCAAAAACCATGCTCCCAAAACCATGCTCCAAAAATCATGCTCCACAAGTCATGCTCCAAAAGTCATGCTCCAAAAATCATGCTCCAAAAACCATGATCCAAAAATCATGATCCAAAAACCATGCTCCAAAAAACATGCTCCAAAAAACATGCCCCAAAACCTTGCTCGCTAGAATGCAATAGCGCGCGTCATGTAGTACTCGGTCTACTGCAGGGGGGCTTGAGGAAGTTTTTCCAAGACCCTGTCCTAGGATTTGTTTATTTGCACAGCCATTGCACACACACACACCCCTCACTCTCTCAACCCTCCTTTGCAGCGCATGGCAGCTAGCTTGGTAGAAAACTTTGAGTCCCTAACCCTGAGCGCCCCTGCCCCCCCTACTGAACCCCGACTCTTAACCTCCCCCCCCACACACACACACACACATACACTCCCTCCCCCACCCCTCAACCCTCCTTTTCAGCGCATGGCAGCTAGCATGGTAAAGAACTTTTGGTCCCTATCACTGGGTGCCGCTGGCCCCTCTAGTCCCGATGGTGTGGACCTAAACGCCTTGTTATCTCCCCTTAGCCCCCACCACACTCTCAGCACACACACACACACACACCCTTTTACCCCATGCTACCTCCCCTTCACACCCCACCCCCCCTACACACACCCAACCTGCCCCCACCACGCACAAACCCTTATACCCCTTGCTACCTCCCCTTCACCCCCGTCACTCTCTCCCCACCCCACCTCCATCGCTCAACCCCCATTTGCAGCGCATGGCTGCTAGCATGGTAGAAAACTTCCAGTCTCTAACCCTGCACACCCCTAGCCCCCAAACCACCCACACACACACCCCCCCACACACACACCCTCAACCCCCATTTGCAGCGCATGGCTGCTAGCATGGTAGAAAACTTCGAGTCCCTAACCCTGGACACCCCTAGCCCCCCAACTACCCCCCCCACACACCCTCAACCCCCCTTTCCAGCGCATGGCTGCTAGCATGGTAGAAAACTTCGAGTCCCTAACCCTGGACACCCCTAGCCCCCCAATTACCCCTCTACACACCCTCAACCCCCATTTCCAGCGCATGGCTGCTAGCATGGTAGAAAACTTCGAGTCCCTAACCCTTGGCGCCCCTGGCCCCGGTATGCCCGATGGTGTGGACCTAGCCGCCTTGCCCCGCCCCACTGGGGATCAGAAAGAAAAGGCCCTGGCACCTCAACCCGTGCCAGACCCTAGCAACTGCCGGCCCAACAACATGAGGCTCACCGTGAATGGGATACCCAGCAGCAGCTCATTGCGTACCAGGTAGGGATATGTGGCACACTCTTTATATATCCATACATTTATGTGAATATATATACATACATATACATATACATGTTTTTTTCTTATCGGATGTCCCAAGCAACTTCCAGCCCAACACCATGCGGTTGACCATGAATGGGATACCCTGCAGCAGCTCATTGGGTACCCGGTTGGGATATGTGGCACACTCTTTTTATATACATGCATATTTTATTTTACTTGTTTTCTTTCTTTTTTTCGGGTGACCCAAGCAACTGACAACCCAACAGCATGAGGCTCGCCATGAATGTGATACCCAGCAGCAGCTCATTGCGTACCCGGTTGGGACATGTGGCACACTCTTTTTGTATACATATATTATTTTATACATATATTATTATATTATATTTATACGTATATTATTTATTAATGTATTATTTAATACATTTGTATACAAATATTATTATATTATATTTTATACATATATTATTTATTAATGTATTATTTTATACATTTGTATACAAATATTATTTGCATATATTATGTTCTTTCTTTTCCAGGCTACCCAAGCAACTGACAGACTCACAACATAAGGCTCGCCGTGAATGGGATACTCTGCAGCAGCTCATTGCTCACCAGGTTGGCATATGTGGTACACTCTTTTTATATGCATACATACATACATACATACATACAGGCAGACAGGCAGACAGGCAGACAGACAGACAGACAGACATATATATACATACATTATTCTGGGTGACCCAAGCAACTGCCAGCCCAACAACATAATGCTCGCTGTGAATGGGATACCCCTCAGTAACTCATTGCGTACCGGTTTGGGATATGTGTCACTCATTTATATTCTTATACTTTTAAATATGTTTTTTATTTTACTTTTTCAGTTTTCTTCTCCCAGCATATTCTGCTGACCCCATATCCTCCTCACACCAAAGCCTGGCTAATACAGCTGGTCATTGCATTATCAAACTCACCACCAACCCACCACCAACCACAAACGCACCACCAACCATCCACCTAACACCAACGCACCACAAACCCACCACCACCTAACACCAACGCACCACCAACCCACCACCAACCACCAACGCACTACCAACCCACTTCCAACCACCAGCCCCACCACCATCCACCAACAACCAACGCACCACCCACCCACCACCCACCACCACCAACGCCTAACCAACACCACTTCCAACCACCAGCGCACCACCAACCAACCACCTAACACCAACGCACCACAACCCACCACCACCAACCACCAACGCACTACCAACCCACTTCCAACCACCAGCGCACCACCAACCATCCACCTAACACCAACGCACCACCAACCCACCACCACAAACCACCAGCGCACCACCAACCCACCACCAACCACCAACGCACCACCAACCATCCACCTAACACCAACGCACCACCAACCCACCACCAACCAACCACCAACGCACTACCAACCCACTTCCCACCACCATCGACCCCACCCACGATCCACCTACTCACCAACGCACACACCCCACCACCACCAACCCACCAACACCCACTACCAACCCACTTCCAACCACCAGCGCACCACCAACCATCCACCTAACACCAACGCACCACAAACCCACCACCACCAACCACCAACGCACTACCAACCCACTTCCAACCACCAGCGCACCACCAACCATCCACCTAACACCAACGCACCACAAACCCACCACCACCAACCACCAACGCACTACCAACCCACCACCAACCACCAGCGCACCACCAACCCATCACCAACAGGTGGTCATTGCCTGTTGGCATGGTGATCCATTTCAATATCCCCATACACCATCTCCCCATACACCATATCCTATGGAAACCATTTATTCATGGCTTCCCCTAACCCAACCCAACCACACCACCCAACCACACCACACCACCCAACCATACCACCCAACCACACCACCCAACCACACCACCCAACTACACCACCCAACCACACCACCCAACTACACCACCCAACCACACTAACTATCACACACACCACCCAACCACACTAACTAACACACACACCATCCAAACCCACAGGTGGTCATTGCCTGTTGGCGTCGTGGTTCATCCCATGTCCGATGAGAAGCTTGGAAACCCCGTGCCTCTTGTGAATTTGGGAAGCGCAGGAATAGTGAGGTGTCGGAGATGCCGCACCTACATCAATCCGTTTGTGCTGTGGTCTGACGCTGGCAGAAGGTAAGCCATTGTGTCGCTGCATGGTGACAAATTTGACGTTTCTGCGCTTTAAGTGCTGACCAATTTGGCAAGAAGTAGTACCCTGATGCAATTCGCCATTGTGTCGCTGCATGGTGACGCATGGGCCCGGCTGCATGGGTCAGAATTTCCCCCCCAACCCCCCCCCGGGCTCCGCCCTCCGTGGGGGTTGCGGGGCAGCGTGTCGCACTGGGGTCGCATCGAGTCGCTCAATTTGTGCAGTGATCAGTTGCAGACAGAAGGTAAGGGAACGAGGTTAAACAATTACACACACATAGTACACACGCAGTACACTCAGGCAGAAGTTAAGGGAATGGGACAGCACACACCACAGCACTGTGCCCCACACACTCATCTTCTCAGCTGCAGGTGCAAGTGTACCGTGTGCGTCATGCTGAATGAGGTGCCCCCTGAGTGCTTCTGTGGTGTTCTATATTGCACTGCACACCACAGCACACCACACCACACCACAGCACAGCACTGTACCTCACACTCCTCTTCCCAGCTGCAGATATAAGTGTAACGTGTGCGTCATGTTGAATGAGGTGCCCCCTGAGTGCTTCTGTGGTGTTCTATATTGCACTGCACACCACAGCACACCACACCACAGCACAGCACAGCACTGTACCTCACACTCATCTTCCCAGCTGCAGATATAAGTGTAACGTGTGCGTCATGTTGAATGAGGTGCCCCCTGAGTGCTTCTGTGGTGTTCTATATTGCACTGCACACCACAGCACACCACACCACACCACAGCACAGCACTGTACCTCACACTCATCTTCCCAGCTGCAGGTGCAAGTGTAACGTGTGCGTCATGTTGAATGAGGTGCCCCCTGAGTGCTTCTGTGGTGTTCTATATTGCACTGCACACCACAGCACACCACACCACAGCACAGCACAGCACTGTACCTCACACTCATCTTCCCAGCTGCAGATATAAGTGTACCGTGTGCGTCATGTTGAATGAGGTGCCCCCTGAGTGCTTATGTGGTGTTCTATATTGCACTGCACACCACAGCACAGCACAGCACAGCACTGTACCTCACACTCCTCTTCCCAGCTGCAGATATAAGTGTACCGTGTGCGTCATGTTAAATGAGGTGCCCCCTGAGTGCTTATGTGGTGTTCTATATTGCACTGCACACCACAGCACACCACACCACAGCACAGCACAGCACTGTACCTCACACTCATCTTCCCAGCTGCAAATATAAGTGTACCGTGTGCGTCATGTTGAATGAGGTGCCCCCTGAGTGCTTATGTGGTGTTCTATATTGCACTGCACACCACACCACACCACACCACACCACAGCACAGCACTGTACCTCACACTCATCTTCCCAGCTGCAAATATGAGTGTACCGTGTGCGTCATGTTGAATGAGGTGCCCCCTGAGTGCTTATGTGGTGTTCTATATTGCACTGCACACCACAGCACACCACACCACACCACAGCACTCCACAGCACTGTACCTCACACTCATCTTCCCAGCTGCAGATATAAGTGTACCGTGTGCGTCATGTTGAATGAGGTGCCCCCTGAGTGCTTCTGTGGTGTTCTATATTGCACTGCACACCACAGCACACCACACCACACTACAGCACAGCACTGTACCTCACACTCCTCTTCCCAGCTGCAGATATAAGTGTAACGT
Organism: Chlamydomonas sp. ICE-L; assembly: GCA_013435795.1. NCBI lineage: Eukaryota > Viridiplantae > Chlorophyta > Chlorophyceae > Chlamydomonadales > Chlamydomonadaceae > Chlamydomonas > Chlamydomonas sp. ICE-L. The sequence continues at coordinate 274,290 of JACBWV010000825.1, forward strand.
GTGCGTCATGTTGAATGAGGTGCCCCCCGAGTGCTTCTGTGGTGTTCTATATTGCACTGCACACAATGATAATAGTAAACAATTTTAGGATTATAATTGTATACAATCTTAATTCCACCACGGTGTCCATGCTTACGTACAAGTGTAAGGTGTGCCATGCCATGTTGAATGAGGATTCATTCAATCAATGTTTTCATGAATTGCACACACACACACCAGCACCTGCTACAGGTACAAGTGTAATGTGTTCCATGCCATGTTGAATGAGGATTCATTCAATCAATGTTTTCATGAATTGCACACACACACACCAGCACCTGCGACAGGTACAAGTGTAATGTATGCCATGCCACGTTGAATAAGGCTTCATTAAATCAATGCATTGATTAAATTCATGTATTGATTAAGTTAAATTAATGTATTAATAAACTGCACACACACACACACACACACTGCAATCACACACACCATGACCCGGCTGCAGGTACAAGTGTAACGTGTGTGCCATGTTGAATGAGGTACCGTCCGAGTACTTCTGTAACCTAGACCACAACGGCCAACGCAAGGATCTCCACGATCGCCCTGAACTTGCCTCTGGCACAGTTGAATACATCGCTCCTGCCGAGTACATGGTGAGTGGTGAAGGTGATATTGCTGGATGGGTGGGAGGGTTGGGTGGGGGGGGGGGGGGGGGGTCATTTGATTTCTTCCTGGATTGTCCTGAACTTGCTGCTGGCACCGTTGAATACATCGCTCCTGCCGAGTACATGGCGAGTGGGAGTAAGGCTGTTTGTGGGTGGGTGGGTGTGGGTGGGTGGGTGTATTTTCATTGGATTTCTTCAAGGACCGCCCTGAGCTTGCTGCTGGCATCGTTGAATATATCGCTCCTGCCGAGTACATGGTGAGTGGTGAAGGTGATAGTGCTGGGTGGGTGGGAGGGAGGGTTGGGTGTGGGTGGGGGGGGTGAGGGGGGGGGGGGGGGGGGGGGGGGGGGGGGCATTTGATTTCTTTCTGGATCGTCCTGAACTGGCTGCTGGCACCGTCGAATGCATCGCTCCTGCCAAGTGAGTGGGAGGTGGTGTAGGTGATAGTGCTAAATGGGTGGGTGGGAGGGTTGGGTGGGAGGGGGGGGTGGGGGGGGGGGGGGGGGGGCGTGTGTGTGTGAAGGGGGGGGGGGGGGGGGGGGGGGGTCATTTGATTTCCTCCCGGATCGTCCTGAACTTGCTGCTGGCACAGTTGAATACATCGCTCCTGCCGAGTACATGGTGAATGGTGAAGGTGATAGTACTGGGTGGGTGGGTGGGTTTGCCTGGGTGAGGGGGGGGGTTCTGGGGGGGGGGGGGGGGGGGGGGGGGGGCATTTGATTTCTTCCTGGATCGTCCTGAACTTGCTGCTGGCACCGTTGAATGCATCGCTCCTGCCAAGTGAGTGGTGAAGGCGGTAGTGCTTCAAACAATATTGTTATTATTATGGAGGTGGGGGCTGATTTTCCTACCCCACCAACACTACCTATCCAACCACACGACTACCCACACACCCACCGGTCTACCCACCCACCTGACCGAACCACAAACACCCACCGACATACCCCACACACCGACATACCCACACACCCAACGATCCCCACCCAAAACAACCGACCGAACAGAAAACAGAAAAGACCAAACCGACGCGAGCCCACAACACAACGACAGAAAAAAAAAGAACAAAAAAAAAACAAACGAAAAAAAACAAAAAAAGAAAGAACAGAAACAAAAAGGGGAAAAGACAAAAAAAAAAGAAAAAAAAACTGAACGAAAGAAAAAAAAAGGGGAAAGAAAAAAAAAAAAAAGACAAAACAAAAAAAAGGATAAGAAAAAAAAAAAGAAAGAAAAGAAAAAAAAAGGGAAACGAAAAAAAAAAAAGAAAAAAAAAAAAAGAAAAAGGAAAGAGCAGACATGGGAAAAGGGTTCAAGAAGCTGAAATCACACAATGGCAACGGAACAACAAAAAAATAGAACCCACACACCCAAGAGAAAGAAGCCAACAAAAACGACGACCGACCCAAATCAGGGAACAGACCCACCCAAACAACAAAAAAAAAAAAACAGACCGACCCACCCACCGACCGAAAAGAACCCACACAGGAAACAACACACAAAACACCCGAACACAAACACATCAACCGAACGACCCAAACAATGAACCACACACCAAAGAACCGACAAAACAACACGCGACAAACAACCAGCTACAACGACACACACACCTACAAAGAGACCATCCCACAGACCCGACCATACAAAAACATTTCAAACTAAAAAAAACAAAAATAAACAAAACCAAAATAAATAATAATGGAGGTAAGGTGTGGGCTAATTTTAATTGGATTTATTTAGTAATTGTAATGAGAGTGCTGATTGAAAAGTTGAAAGATAGATACTGAAAGTACATGGTGAGAGAATTTGTATTTGTTTTGGGGGCTGGGTGGGTGGTGGTGGCGGTGTGTGTGGGGATGGGGGGGGGGGGGGGGGGGGTTGGAGCAGTTTAGATCAGTGGCCGGACGAGAAAGAGTACATGGTGAGTGGGAGTAAGACGTTGCATAAACCCATACACCTACCTACATACCCACCCACCCACCTACATACCTAGCCACCAACCTACCTGCGTACCCACCTACCCACACACACACCACCTACATACCTTCCGACAGAACAACAACCTACCTACCTACCACAAGACCCACACACCCCACACAACTAAATACCGGCTAGCATACCCCCCACCCAACCTACCGTCCTACCCACCTACCCACACATCACCTACCTAACACATACCACCTACCCACCAACCTACCGTACTACCTGCCAGACCCATCAGACATACCCAACCACCCACCCACCCACCTACATAACTACACTTGAACCCCATCCACCCACAAACCAACGAACGCAGACCTACCCAGACGTTCACCCACCTACCACCCACACAGACCAACCACAACAGACCCACACACCACCTACGACCAACACACACTAACTACCTACCCACACATTGCACCTACCAACCACCCACCTACCCACACACACACCTACCTACACACACACCTACCTACACACACACCTACCTACACACACACCTACCTACCCATACATTTTACCCACCTACAACCCACCTACCTACCTACAAATTAACCCCACATACCACCCACCCACCTACCCAACCACCTACCTACCCAACCACCTATCCACCCACCCACCTACCTACCCATATATTTCACCCACCTGCGCGCTAGGTGCGGCCTCCCATGCCTCCTGTCTTCTTCTTGGTCATCGATGTGTCCCACGCCTCCTGTGGCATGTTGGCAGCAGCAGTGATGAAGTCACACAACTGCTCACACACCCATCTCAACCCCCCCACCCCCCCACCGCCCTGCGTGCTAGGTGCGGCCTCCCATGCCTCCTGTCTTCTTCTTCGTCATCGATGTGTCCCACACCTCCTGTGGCATGTTGCCAGCAGCAGTGATGAAGTCACACAACTGCTCACACACCCATCTCAACCCCCCCCACCCACCCACCGCCCTGCGTGCTAGGTGCGGCCTCCCATGCCTCCTGTCTTCTTCTTCGTCATCGATGTGTCCCACACCTCCTGTGGCATGTTGCCAGCAGCAGTGATGAAGTCACAACAACTGCTCACACACCCCCATCTCAACCCCCCCACCACCCACCCGCCCTGCGTGCTAGGTGCGGCCTCCCATGCCTCCTGTCTTCTTCTTCGTCATCGATGTGTCCCACACCTCCTGTGGCGTGCTGGCAGCAGCAGTGGGCGCTATCAAGGCTAGCCTGGACAGCTTGCCGGGGGATGAGCGGGCTATGGTGGGCCTCATCACTTTCGATAGGTCGGTGTTTGTATGTGTGGGTGTGTATGTGTGGGGGTGGGTATGTGATGGTGTGGGTGTGATGGTGAGGGTGTGTGGGTGTGTATTTCTGGGTTTATATGTGGGTGTGTGTATGTGTATGTTGCCTAGTCGGCTACCCCTGGACAGCTTGCCGGGGGATGAGCGGGCAATGGTGAGCCTCATCACTTTCCAAAGGTCGGTGAGTGTATGTGTGGGGTGGGTATTTATGGGTGTATATGTGTGGGGTGGGTATTTATGGGTGTATATGTGTGGGTGGGTATTTATGGGTGTATATGTGTGGGGGGGGAGGGATGGGGGGGTATATTGTGTGTGTGGGGTAGTTGATGGGGTGTTAGTGTTGGGCGTGGTAGTTTATGGTGTGATATGTGGGGGTGGTGGGGGATTGATGGGGGGTATATGTGGGGGGTGGGTTGATTTTGGTTGTAGATGTTGTGGGTGGTGGTATTTATGGGTGGTATAGGTGTGGGGTGGGGCTATTTATGGGGTGTATATGTGGGGGTGGGTATTATGGGGGTATATCGTGTGGGGTGGGGTATTATGAGGTGTATATGTGTGGGTGTTGGGTATTTATGGGTGTGTATATGTGTGGGTGGGTATTTATGGGGGATAGTGTGGGATGGGGTTATTTAAATTTTTGGGGTGGTATATGTGTTGAGCTGGGTATTATGGGTGTATATGTGTGGGTGGGTATTTATGGGTGTATATGTGTGGGGTGGGTATTTATGGGTGTATATGTGTGGGGTGGGTATTTATGGGTGTATATGTGTGGGGTGGGGTTATTTAGGGTGTATATCGTGTGGGGTGGGTATTTTATGGGTTGTTGTCTATGTGTGGGGTGGGAGTATTTATGGGTTATATTGTGTGGGGTGGGGGGGTATTTCTGGGTGTATATGTGTGGGTGGGGATATTATGGGTTGTATATGTGTGCGGGTGGGGTCTTATGGGTGTATACGTGTGGGGTGGGTGTATATGTGTGGCGGGGTATTTATGGGTGTTATGTGTGGGTGGGATTATGGGTGTATAGGTAGGTGGGGTGGGGTAGTATGGGGGTATATGTGTTGGGGTGGGTATGATGGGTGTATATGTGCGGGTGGGTAGGTATTTATGGGGTGTTGTATACGTGTGGGGTGGGATATGGAGGGGTTGTTGTATATTGTGTGGGGTGGGTATTTATGGGTGTATATGTGTGGGTGGGTATTTATGGGTGTATATGTGTGGGTGGTATTTATGGGTGTATATGTGTGGGGTGGGTATTTATGGGTGTATATGTGTGGGGTGGGTATTTATGGGTGTGTATGTGTGGGTGTGTTTGTGATGGTGTGTATATGAGGGTGTATATGTGTGGGTGTGTTGTGTGGGTGTATATGTGTGGGTGTGTTTGCGATGGTGTATATGTGTGGGTGTGTATATGAGGGAGTATATGTGTGGGTGTATATTTATGGGTGTATATGTGTGGGTGTGTTTGTGATAGTGTGTATGTGTGGGTGTGTATATGAGGTGAATGTAAGGGTGGTGTGTGTTGGTGTCTATGTATGGGTGTTATGTGGTGGGTGTGTTGTGTTTGTATGGAGGGTTATATAAGGGTGTATGTGTGTGGGTGTGTATGTGATAGTGTTTATGAGTGGGTGCGTATTCGTGTGTGTGTGGGTGTGCATGTGATGGTGTGTATGTGTGGGTGTGTATTTGTGTATGTTGCCTAGTTGGCTAGCCTGGACAGCTTGCCGGGGGATGAGCGGGCAATGATGGGCCTCGTCACCTTCGATAGGTCGGTGTGTGTATGTGTGAGTGTGCATTTGTTGGTGTGTATTTGTGAGTGTTAATGTGTGGTTGTGTACGTGTGGGAGTATCTTCATCCCTCTCCTACCCCACCCCACACCCACCCATTCCAACATTCCATCCACTTCTACAACATAAAGTCTCGCATGACCGCGCTCCAAATGATGGTGGTGACAGAGCTGAAGGACTCCTTCATCCCTCTCCTACCCCCCACCCACCCACCCACCCGCCACCCCCACCCAACCAACCCCATTCCCGCAGCGCCATCCACTCCCACCCCACGAAACCCCCCCACCCAACCCACCTCCCCACCAACCCACCCAACCCACCCAACCCTATTCCCGCAGCACCAATCCACTTCTACAACCCCACACACACCCAACACCCCAAACCCACCCAACCCAACCCGCCCAACCTTCACCAACCCAACCCTCCCACAGCGCCATCCACTTTACAAACCTTAAAGTCTGGCTTGAAGGCCCCCCAAATGAGGGTGGGACAGAGCTGGAGGACCCCCAATCACTCTTTTTTACCCTCGCCCCCCCCACTCCAAAAAAAAAGGAAGACAAAAAAAAAAAAGAACAACAAATATAAAACAACAAAAAGGAAAAAAAAAAACAAGCAAAAAAAAAAAAAAACAAAATAAAAATCTAAAAAACAGAAAAAAAAAATCCAAAACAAAGACAAATCCAAAAAAAAAGGATAAAAACCTACCAGAACAAAAATATTCCTCCTCGCTTTCCCCCACCACCTTCTCCCAAAAAAAAAGGGCTAAGAATCTGACTGTCAATAAATGAATAAAAACAGAAGTATGGGTGAAGGACGAAAAAAAAAATGATGGGGGTGAAAGGAGGCGAGGACAAATCCCAATAAGAGGGCGACCAGACGACCAAACCACTCCCCCAAAAAACAGACTCAACAATCAACCCCGCCCAACCACACACCAACAACATTAAACCCAAAAACACTGACCACCCCACGTCAAACCATACCACCCAACCCCGCAAACCCACCCAACCCATACCCAACCCAACCCCCGACAAACCTCACCCACCCACCCCCTTCCCGAAGCGCCTCCACTTCTACACTAAAGCGGCTTGACGGAGCCACAAAGATGGTGGTGACAGAGCGGGAGAGGACCCCTCAAATCCCTCTTCTACCCTCAGCCCAACCCCTCCCCACACACATGATCTCTAGACAATAAAAAAAAGAAAACAAAACAAAAAAAAATGAAACACAAAAACACAAACCCCCACCCAAACCCCTACCCCACCCACCCCCCCCCCAACCTCACCCACCCAACCCCATTCCCCTTCCCGCAGCGCCATCCACTTCTACAACCTAAAGTCTGGCTTGACGGCGCCCCAAATGATGGTGGTGACAGAGCTTGAGGACCCCTTCATCCCTCTCCTACCGGAGGACCTGTTGGTTAACCTGGCAGAGTCCAGGGAGTTGTTTGACACGCTGCTGGATTCCCTCCCCTCCATGTATGCAAAATCGCAAGTGGTGGACAGCTGCATGGGACCTGCTCTAAAGGTACAGCTAGTAGGAAGCTAAAATTGGTATAGCATGTCCTGGGTGGTGGTGAAGCTGGCAAAGTCCAGGGAATTGTTTTTATATATTTTGTAGGATTTGGGAATTCAAAAAAATGAATTTTGACACGCTGCTGGACTCCCTCCCCTCCATGTATGTAAGCTCACAAGTGGTGGACAGCTGCATGGGACCTGCTCTAAAGGTACAGCTAGTAGAAAGCTGGAGTCCAGGGTTGTGTTGTTGTTTGTTTTTATACTGTTTGTTTTCGTACTGTTTGTTTGTATACCGTTTGTTTTATACTGTTTGTTTTCATACTGTTTGTGTTTATACCGTTTGTTTTATACTGTTTGTTTTTATACTGTTTGTTTTTATACTGTTTGTTTTATACTGATTGTTTTATACAGTTTGTTTTTCGACTGATTGTTTTCATACTGTTGTTTTTTATACTGTTTGTTTTTATACTGTTGTTTTTTATACTGCTTGTTTTATACTGTTTGTTTTTATATATTTGGGGGGATTTTAAAAAAGGAGTCTTGATATGCTGCTGGAAGCCTTCCCCTCCATGTATGCAATCTCACAAGTGGTGCACAGTTGCATGGGACCTGCTCTAAAGGTACGGCTGGTAGAAAGCTGGAGTCCAGGGTTGTGTTGTTGTTTATTTTTGTACTGTCTGTTTTTATATATATATACTGACTGTTTGTTTTATATATATTTACTGACTGTTAGTTTTATATATATTTACTGACTGTTAGTTTTATATATATTTACTGACTGTTAGTTTTATATATATTTACTGACTGTTAGTTTTATATATATTTACTGACTGTTAGTTTTATATATATTTACTGACTGTTAGTTTTATATATATTTACTGACTGTTAGTTTTATATATAGTTACTCCCTTCCTACCATGTATGCAAGCTCCCAAATGGTGGACAGCTGCATTGGACCTGCTCTGAAGGTAGGGCTAGTGTATGGCTAGTGCATGTAGGTAGGTAGGTAGGTAGGTAGGGCTGGGTATGTATGTATGAGCTTGTGGGGCTCGTGTAGGTAGGCAGGGCAAGGTTTGTGGCGCTAGTGTAGGTAGGTGAGGGTAGTAAAGGTAGGGCTAGTAGAACTTAAAAATTGGTATGGCATCTACTTAGTGGTAAAACTAAGTACTTACTGTAGTGGTAAAACTAAGTACTTACTGTAGTGGTAAAACTAAGTACTTACTGTAGTGGTAAAACTAAGTACTTACTGTAGTGGTAAAACTAAGTACTTACTGTAGTGGTAAAACTAAGTACTTGCTGTAGTGGTAAAACTAAGTACTTACTGTAGTGGTAAAACTAAGTACTTACTGTAGTGGTAAAACTAAGTACTTACTGTAGTGGTAAAACTAAGTACTTGCTGTAGTGGTAAAACAGCCAAGCTCGCAAGTGGGAGACAGCTGCATGGGACCTGCTCTTAAGGTAGCGCAAGTAGAAAATTAAACACACACTCACTCCCACACTAATGCTGCACTGTATAGCATGTCCTTGGTGGTGGTGAAGCTGGTGGAGTCCAGAGAGCAGTTTGTTTTAATGGGTTGCGTTGTTGTTTGTTTTAATGGGTTGCGTTGTTGTTTGTTTTTAGGCTGTTTGTTTTTAGACTGTTTGTTTTTATATATTTGGGGGGATTTAAAAAAGGAGTCTTGATATGCTGCTGGACTCCCTCCCCTCCATGTATGCAAGCTCACAAGTGGTGGACAGTTGCATGGGACCTGCTTTAAAGGTAGGGCTAGTAGAGAATCATAACGCCTGGTGGGGCGTGGTGTTAAGGGAGCCCGTTGTACGCGGGTGGGGAGCGGTCTCCTACCTCAACTGGACAGGCTACCATCGCGGTCGGCAACGACCTGCAACGCCAAGAGCGACTGAAGGGGGATTTGAACCCCCGACTCTTCATCCTCGAGCGATCTGGTCTACCACTAGACCATTGTATATCACTGAAAGGGGCTTAGGGCTAGTAGTGAGTCCAGGGAACTTTTTGTGTTCATTTACTTTTCAGTTTGGGTGGAGGTGGGTGGAGGTGGCTTCGTAGTTGGATGTGGGTGCGGTGCAGGGGGTGGGGACGTGGGTGTAAGGTTTATGGGGTTAGTGTAGATAGGTAGGGCAAGGTTTGTGGGGCTAGTGTAGGTAGGTGAAGGTAGTAGAGGTAGGGATAGTAGAACTTCAAAAATGGTATGGCATCTACTTGTGTAGTGGTAAAGCAGCCAAGCTCGCAAGTGGTGGACAGCTGCATGGGACCTGCTCTTAAGGTAGGGCTAGTAGAAAATTAAACACTGTATAGCATGTCCTGAGTGGTGGTGAACCTGGCGGGGTCCAGGGAGCAGTTTGTTTTAATATACTTTTGGATTTAAAACAAATTTTGATACGCTGCAAGTGGTGGACAGCTGCATGGGACGTGGGTGTGGGGGGTGGGGTCGTGGAGGGGGTGGCGGGGTCCAGGGAACTGTTTACTTTCATATACCGGTATGTTGGAATTTAAAAAATAAGGAGTCTACCACTTACGTCCCGCCACCCACATCCACCCACTTACACCCACGTCCCCACCCCCCACCACACAAGATACAGACACACCACATCTTACCAACCTACACCACGTCCCACAACCCACCCTCCAACAACGGTACACCCCACCACAGCAACCCAAATCTACCCACACTACATCACACATTCCCCCACCCCTCCACCCCCCCACCCGACACCCACATATCTACAACATACAACCACGTCCCACCACTCTCACCACCCCAAACAACCACACCGAAACCACATCTACCCCACTACATCCACATCCACCACCCTCCACCCACCCCACCCCACCACCCCACCCCGACACCCACATCTACCAACCACACCCACGTCCAAACCCATCCACCCAAACCCCCCCCACCACCACCGCCACCCTCATATACCACATACACACCTTCCAACCAACAACCCCGACACAAAAAGATAAAAAAAAGAAAAAGTAATCAAAAAAAACTAACAGTTCTTAGGAGGAAAAAAAACAAACCAAAAAAGACAAAAAAGGAAAAAAAAATAAAAAAAGCGGCGGAAAAACAAAATAACAATGTACAAAAAAAGTAAAAAAAGAAAAAAAAGATAAAAACGAAAAAACACGGATAACAAAAAAGAAAAATAAAAAAAACAAGGAATAAACAATATAACAAAATAAATCAAATAAACACAACCATACAAAACCACACCCCAAAAAAAAAAAAAAAAAAACACACCAAACAACTAAAAAACCAACACCTCCTCAGCACCTAAAAACAAAACAAGAACTCCAACAACCAAAAACCAAAAGAAACACATACCCCTCCACCACCCACTTCCACCCAATTCCACCAAGCCCTCCCTCACACACCACACACACTCACACACTTCCCCCACGCCCCCCCTCCCTCCCCCCCAACCCACCCAGTCCCGTCTACATGGTGATGAACCACGTCTGTTGGCCAGCTGCTTCTCTCCAGAATAGTGCTGTAATAGCCCAACCCACACCCACCCCCACTACCAACCACTACCACCACCACCCCCACCCACACACACCACACACACACACACACACACCACAAACCACACACACACACTCTCTCACGCACACCCACCCCACCCACAACCATCCTCCACCCCTCCACCCCACCCAGTCCGCCTACATGGTGATGAACCACGTCGATGGCAAGCTGCTCCTCTTCCGGAATAGTGTCGCCATAAACCCAACCCACACCCACCTCCACCTCAACCACTACCCCCCCTCCACCCACTTCCACCCACGACCCCCCCCCCCCCCCCCCCTTCTCCCACCCTCCCCACCCACCCCCACCCACAACACACCCACTCACCCACTTTCACCCACGCCCCCCCTCCTCCACCCCTTTACCTTTCCCCTCCACCCAATCCGCCCTACATGGTGATGAACCACGTCAGTGGCAAGCTGCTCTCTTCTAGAATAGTGTTTGTAATAACCCAACCCACACCCACATCCAACCACTAACCCCCCTCCAACCATTTCCACCCCCCACCCCCCACCCCAACCCACCCCCCTCCACCCCCCCCCAACCACCCACCCACGTCCACCCCCTCCTCCACCCTCCACCCCACCCAGTCTGCCTACACCCACATCCAACCACCCACACCCAACCACTAATCTACCTCCAACCACTTCCACCCACCCCTTCACCCTACCCAGTCCGCCTACATGGTGATGAACCACGTCGATGGCAAGCTGCTCCTCTTCCGGAATAGTGTCGCCATAAACCCAACCCACACCCACCTCCACCTCCAACCACTACCCCCTCCCCACTTCACTTCCACCCATGCCCCCCCCCCCCCCCCCCCCCCTCCACCCTCCTCAACCCCCACCTTACCCCACACACACACCCACTCACCCACTTTCACCCACGCCCCCCTCCTCTACCCCTTTACCTCTCCCCTCCACCCAATCCGCCTACATGGTGATGAACCACGTCAGTGGCAAGCTGCTTCTCTTCCAGAATAGTGTCGTAATAAACCCAACCCACACCCACATCCAACCACTAACCCCCCTCCAACCATTTCCACCCCCCACCCCACCCCCACCCCAACCCAACCCCCTCCACCCCCCCCAACAACCCATCCACGTCCACCCCCTCCTCCACCCCTCCACCCCACCCAGTCTGCCTACACCCACATCCAACCACCCACACCCAACCACTAATCTACCTCCAACCACTTCCACCCACCCCTTCACCCTACCCAGTCTGCTTACATGGTGATGAACCACGTTGGCGGCAAGCTGCTTCTTTTCCAGAATACTGTCGCCATAAACCCAACCCACACCCACCTCCAACCACTTCCACCCACGTCCCCCCTCCTCCCCCCCAACACACACACACTCACTTCCACCCACGCCCCCCCTCCTCCACCCCTCCACCCCCCCCCAGTCCGCCTACATGGTGATGAACCACGTCGGTGGCAAGCTGCTTCTTTTCCAGAGCAGCCCTGCCAGCGCCGGCCCCGGTAAGGTGAAAAACCGCGAGATGGCGCAGTGGTACGGAACTGAGAGGGAGCCCACTCTGCGAAACCCCGAGGATATGTTCTTCAAGAATTTTGCCTCGGAGTGCAGCCGGGTTCAGATCACGGTGGATGTGTTTGCGACAAGCTCGCAGTATATGGACTTGGCGTCGCTGGCATCAATTCCCCGCTTCACGTGTGGAGAGGTTAGTGATGGGGGCAGGGGTGGGCGTAGATGCGTGTGTAGGTGTGTGGGTGTAGGTTTAGATGCGTGTGTGGGTGTCGGAGTGCAGCCGGGATCTGATCACGGTCGATGTGTTTGTGACAAGCAGTATATGGACTTGGCGTCGCTGGCTTCCATTCCCCGCTTCACGAGTGGAGAGGTTAGTGATTTGTGGGTGTGTGTGTGTGGGGGGGGGGGGGGGGGGGGGGGGGGGGGTATGTGTGTGTGTGGGGGGGGGGGATGTGTTTGTGACAAGCTCTCAGTATATGGACTTGGCGTCGCTGTCATCAATTCCCCGCTTCACTTGTGGAGAGGTTTGTGATGGGGGTGGGTGTTGGTGTGTGGGTGTAGATGCGTGTGTGGATGTAGGTGTGTGTAGCAGGGTGCATGTCATGGTCGATGTGTTTGTGATAAACTCGCAATACATGGACTTGGCCTCACTGGCATCAATTCCCCGGTTCACATTTGGAGAGGTTGGTGAGGGGGGTGGGTGGGTGGGGATGTGTGTGTAGGTGTGTTGGTGTGGGTTTAGATGCGTGTGTGGGTGTTGGAGTGCAGCCCGGTTCAGATCACAGTCGATGTGTTAGTGACAAGCTAGCAGTATATGGACTTGGCGTTGCTGGCTTCCATTCCTTGCTCTACATGTGGATAGGTTTGTGATTGGGGTGGGTGGGTGGATGTAGGTGTGTGGGTGTAGATGCGTGTGTGGATGTAGGTGTGTGGGTGTACATGCGTGTGTGGATGTAGGTGTGTGGGTGTACATGCGTGTGTGGATGAAGGTGTGTGGGTGAACATGCGTGTGTGGATGTAGCTGTGTGGGTGTAGATGCGTGTGTGGATGTAGGTGTGTGTAGCAGGGTGCATGTCATGGTCGATGTGTTTGTGACAAGTCCGCAGAACATGGACTTGGCGTCGCTGGCATCAATTCCCCGCCCCCCAACTTCCGACCCTGCACCCCTCTGCCCCCCACCCATCCACCCACAAGTATAAATCCATCAACCTGTCACTTTTCCCCGCGCAGTTGTATCACTACCCTGTCTTTAAGACAGATCTCTGCCCCCCACCCATCCACCCACAAGTATAAATCCATCAACCTGTCACTTTGCCCCGCGCAGTTGTATCACTACCCTGTCTTTAAGACAGATCTCTGCCCCCCACCCATCCACCCAAAAGTACAAATCCATCAACCTGTCACTTTGCCCCGCGCAGTTGTATCACTACCCTGTCTTTAAGACAGATCTCTGCCCCCCACCCATCCACCCAAAAGTATAAATCCATCAACCTGTCACTTTGCCCCGCGCAGTTGTATCACTACCCTGTCTTTTAGACAGATCTCTGCCCCCCCACCCATCCACCCAAAAGTATAAATCCATCAACCTGTCACTTTGCCCCGCGCTGTTGTATCACTACCCTGTCTTAATGACAGATCTCTGCCCCCCACCCATCCACCCACAAATCCATCAGCATATCACTTTGCCCCACACACGTGTGTTACTGCCCATGCCCCTCACACAAGACAGCCATACAGCTACAAATGCAAGGACGCATACAAAGCCATACTACTCTATATCAGGGTACTTCCATTGACCAAATTGGCCAGCGCTTTAGCGCACTAGTAAACAAAAAAACTGCGCTTTGTGGTGCAAAAAGCGCAAAAATTGCTTGCTGCGCCCACGGGGTGTTGCAAAAAACTTCGCGAAAAGCGCAGTGGGGCTCAAAAAGGCAGCGCGCAAAAGCGCGCGCTTGGAAGTACCCTGGTCTATATCCATCAACTTGACACTTTACCCCACCCACTCTTTAAGCCAGATCACCCATCTGCCCCCCTCTGCCCCCCACCCATCCACCCACAACTCCATCAATGCAACACTTTGCCCTGCGCAGCTGTATTACTACCCCGACTTTGAGACAGATCACCCATCTGCACCCCTCTGCCCCCCACCCATCCACCCACAAATCCATCAACTCGACACTTTGCCCTGCGCAGCTGTATTACTACCCCGACTTTGAGACAGATCACCCACCACCCCTGCTCCCCTCTGCCCCCCACCCTCCCATCCACACACAAATCAATTAACTCAACACTTTGCCCTGCGCAGCTGTACTACTACCCAGGATTCAACGCAGCCCGTGACAGCGAAAAGCTTCACAACGAGATTGTGCACAACCTGACACGACCCACAGCATGGGAGGCCGTCATGCGCATCAGGTGCGCCTTATAAATGAATTGTTGGCTTGGCTTCACACTCTTCACCAAGTCATGCGCATCATCATAATGAATTGTTGGCTTGGCTTCACACTCTTCACCAAGTCATGCGCATCATCATAATGAATTGTTGGCTTGGCTTCACACTCTTCACCAAGTCATGCGCATCATAATGAATTGTTGGCTTGGCTTCACACTCCTCACCAAGTCATGTGCATCATAATGAATTGTTGGCTTGGCTTCACACTCCTCACCAAGTCATGTACAGCTCATAGATACAAGAAGGTGCTGGGTTCGAATCCCTACAGGTGCGCTTTAGTGTTCACCGTTGCTGTCAACCACCATGGTGGCACTGCCCAGGTAAAGTAGCAGCCCGTTCTCTACCGCTGTAAGACAGGGCTCCCTTAAAACCACGCCCCTCCAGGCGTTATCATAACTTTTTCGATCACTCCATTAGCTCCATGCCAAGTCACATTTTACCACCAATGTGGTCCAACAGCCTGTAACAACTACCCTAGACCAGTTATGACCATTATCACCTTGGGGGTTCCACAACACAGACACTACCCACACACACACAAACCACACACACACCACACACACACAAACCACACACACACCACACACACACACCAATGCATGCACTCACCCTAGTAGTCAAGGAGCAGCACGATGATATACAGCTACCCTAAACCAGATATGACCATAATCACCTAAGGGATTCACACACAACACAGGGACTACCCCACGCACACCACACACCAATGCATGCACTCATCGCAGTAGGTAAGGAGCAGCACAATAGGGACGGGGTTGGTGGGGGGGGGGGGGGGGGGGGGGGGGGGGCTGTACAACACAGACTGCCTACACACACACAATCCCCCCTGCACCCCACCCCTATCACCACCACTCCACACACACACCAATGCATGCACTCGCCCCACCAGGCGTTATCATCACAGTCGTGTTGAGTGTTCCCAGTGCAAGCAAACAGGCTGCCCCTGGACACACACGCCTCCTTCCACGGCGATTTCTTCAACCGCTTAACCGACCTTCTTGCACTACCCACCTGCAACCCCGACAAGGCCTTTGCAGTCAAGATTGCCATGAACCCCTCTCAACCCCCATCCCCCATCCCTCTACCTTCAGCCACCATGCCACCTACCCCCACCCCACCACCCACACACCCACACACCCACACACCCAGGTGCAGCAAGGGTCTGCGTGTCTCTTCCTTCCAGGGCCATTTCATCAACCGCTCACCCGACCTTCTTGCGCTCCCCACCTGCGACCCCGACAAGACCTTGGCAGTGCAGATTGCCCCGGAACCTGCCCAACCCCCATCCCCTTGGCCCCCTACCCCCAACCCCCACCACACCACACACACACACACACACACACACACCCAGGTGCAGCAAGGGTCTGTGTGTCTCCTTCCACGGCCATTTCTTCAAATGAAATGGACCGACCCCATAACTCCCTTCCCCACACACCCAACCCTCCCTAACCCTACCCCCAACCCAACCCCCACCACCACACCCAGGTGCAGCAAGGGTTTGCGTGTGTCCTCCTTCCACGGCCATTTCTTCAACCGCTCAACCGACCTTCTTGCGCTCCCCACCTGCGACCCCGACAAGGCCTTTGCAGTGCAGATTGCCCTGGAGGAAAACGCATTGCAAGCTGGCGTGGCTTATGTGCAGTGCGCACTGCTCTACACAAGCTCCTTTGGCGAGCGCAGGATCAGGTACGCGTGTTTGTGTGTGTGTGGTGGTGGGGGGGGGGGGGGATACAGAAGCATATACACGCGTGTTCGTCCTAGTATTCATGCGCATGCCCACACATTGCAAGCTGGCGGTGTGGCATATGTGCAGTGCGCACTGCTCTACACAAGCTTCTATGCTGAGCGCAGGATCAGGTTCGAGGGGGGGGGGGGGGGGGGGGGGGGGTACAGATGCAGAGACACACGTGCTTGACCTAATATGTATGCACATATGCATACATATGCGCATGCCCACCCAATGCAAGCTGGCGTTGTATGTGTGCAGTGCGCGCTGCTCTACACAAGCTCCTGTGGTGAGCGCAGGATCAGGTACTAGGGGGGGAGGGGGAGGGGGTCGGTTGCTGCACCTGTGGGTGTGAGTGGGAGAGGGGTGGCTGGGGAAGTGGGTGGGTGCGGGTGTATGGATGGTATGGATGTGGCTAAAGGTGCTGCTGTTGCTGATGCTATCATTACACTGTCACTACTAACACCCGCCCTCATATTTCCCTGTCCAGGGTGCACACTATGGCTGTACCAGTGGTGAATGACCTGGCAGATCTGTACCGCGGCTGCGACGCTGCTGCAACAGCCTGCATGCTGGCCAAGCTGTCAGTTGAGAAGAGCTTGACCTCCCGTCTGGACGAAACGCGCAATGTGCTGCAGTCACGTATGCAGGTGGGTGTGGCTTGGTGGGTGTGGATGGATGCGTGGGTGGGTGGGTGGGTGGGAAACTCGCAATGTGCTGCAGTCACGTATGCAGGTGGGTTGGTGGGTGTGGATGGGTGGGTGGGGATGGATGCGTGGGTGGGTGGGTGGAAAACTTGCAATGTGCTGGAGTCGCGTATGCAGGTGGGTGGGTGGGTTGGTGGAAGGGAATGGGTGGGTGGGTGGGGATGGATGCGTGGGTGGGTGGGAAACTCGCGATGTGCTGCAGTCGCGTTTGCAGGTGGGTGGATGGGTTCGGGTGGATGGGTGTGGATGGATGGAAAGCTGAAGCTGTCAGTTGAGATGAGCTTGACCTCCCCGCTGGACGAAACACGCAATATGCTGCAGTTGTGTATGCAGGTGGGTGGGCCAGCCAGTTTGCTTTCACTGGGGCCAACCACCATCTTATATACTAACTCAATAATTGGAATTATTTTATGAATGAGATCATTTGATATATGCAGGTTTGTATGAGTGAGATCATTTGATGTATGCAGATTTGTATGAGTATGCATGCACCCCTTAGTTAACCCTAGCTGGCATGACCCTGCTACCACGACCTCATTGCCTAGCTGGCATGACCTCATTGCCTAGCTGGCATGACCTCATTGCCTACCATGACCTCATTGCCTAGCTGGCATGACCCTGCAACCATGGCCTCATTGCCTAGCTGGCATGACCTCATTGCCTAGCTGGCATGACCCTGCAACCATGACCTCATTGCCTAGCTGGCATGACCTCATTGCCTACCATGAACTCATTGCCTAGCTGGCATGACCCTGCAACCATGACCTCATTGCCTACCATGAACTCATTGCCTAGCTGGCATGACCCTGCAACCATGACCTCATTGCCGTCATAAATTTCAATTGAGATCCCTTGTAGTCACTGCCCGGGCCGAAGCTTATATTTGTCCCCCCCTCTATACACACACACACAAACACACAAACACACAAACAAACAAGTTCTATGCAGCGTCGCAAGCGACGCTAAAATTGGAAGAGAGTGCTCACGACGGAGCGACAGAAGTGAGTTTGTTATGAGACTGTTAGCTGATGTGTCAGGCTTTGTCTCGGTCAGAAGGATGGTCGGGTGGGTCGGACGGACAAATGAGTAACCCTAGGGGCTCCCACCCCCTTGACGAGGGGGCTCCGCCAAAATGCACACTCACAAACACACACGCTCACTCACAAACACACACATGTACGCAGGCGGCCCTGAAGGAGTTCCGACCGATGAACAGAAGCAGTGCGGCAAACACAAACACACACACACACAAACACACGCACACAAACAAACACGCACACAAACACACACATAAACACACACACAAACACACACAAACACACACACAAAGACACACACAAACACACGCACACAAACACGAACACAAACACACAAACACACACGCACACAAACACACGCACACAAACACACACACAAACACAAACACACACACACACACACACACAAACACACACACGCACACGCACACAAACACACACACACACACAACACACAAACACACACACAAACACACGCACACAAACACACACACAAACACACGCACACAAACACACACACAAACACACGCACACAAACACACACATACAAACACACACACACCGAAACACACGCACACAAACAAAAAACACACAAACACACGCACACAAACAAACAAAAAAAAAAAACGTGTATGCAGGCTGCCCTGAAAGAGTTCCGACTGTTGAACGGAAGCAGCACGGCAAACACACACAGAAACACACATGCACACATAAGCACACACAAGCACACACACACCACACAAACACACAAGCACACACACACAAACGTGTATGCAGGCGGCCCTGAAGGAGTTCCGACTGATGAACGGAAGCAGTGCTGCACGAGCACCCAACAAGCTCATCTTCCCAGAGACGATGAAATACCTCCCGTTGTGGACTCTGGGCATCAACAAGACCGCGGCTTTGAGGTGGGTTGGTTTGTTTGGTCCGGGTAGGTAGGTAGGTAGGTGAATGTGTGTGTGTGGGGGGGGGAGAGAGAGAGAGAGAGAGAGAGAGAGAGAGATGAGGTTGTATAGAGGTAGTTTTGTTTGGTCGGGTAGGTTGGTGAATGCGTGTGTGTGAGAGAGAGAGAGAGAGAGAGAGAGAGAGAGAGAGAGAGAGAGAGAGAGAGCTGGTTGGTAGCTGGTTGGTAGCTGGTTGGTAGCTGGTTGGAGAGAGAGAGTTAGTAGCTGAGGTTGTGTTTTGTTGAGGTAGATTGGTGGCTAGGGGATGTGTTGTATTGAGGTAGGTTCTCAATGATATCTAATCATATTCACTCTATCCCGTTTCGACGAATGGCTCAATGGTAGAGCTCGTTGAAAAAAGAAGGTGCGGGGTTCAAATTCCTACGGGTAAGCTTAAGTGTTCGCAGTAGCTGTCAACTGCCATGGTAGCTTTGTCCAGGTAAATTAGCAGCTCGTTCCCTACCGCCGTAGGACAGGGGTCCCTTAATACCACGCCCAACCAGGCGTTATCATTACTTCTTTAAGCCTGATTCACCTTCCTATTGTGTCAGGCGTGGAGGTAAACACGTGAATGCGTCAGGGTGCTTGATGGTGCTTCCTGCTGAAGCTGCTGCTGCTGCTGCTGTTCCTACTGTTGCAATTAATATCTCTACCACTTATACTACTATGAATACTTACACCCACCCTTGTATTTCCCTTGTCGGGGGTTGAGTTAAAGATGTGAATGCTTCAGGGTGCTTGAATATGCTTGCTGCTGCTGCTGCTGCTGCTGCTGCTGCTGCTGCTGCTGCTGATCCTACTGTTGCAATTAATATCTCTACCACTTATACTACTATGAATACTTACACCCACCCTTGTATTTCCCTTGTCGGGGGTTGAGTTAAAGATGTGAATGCTTCAGGGTGCTTAAACATGCTTGCTGCTGCTGCTGCTGCTGCTGCTGATCCTACTGTTGCAATTAATATCTCTACCACTTATACTACTATGAATACTTACACCCACCCTTGTATTTCCCTTGTCGGGGGTTGAGTTAAAGATGTGAATGCTTCAGGGTGCTTGAATATGCTTGCTGCTGCTGCTGCTGCTGCTGATCCTACTGTTGCAATTAATATCTCTACCACTTATACTACTATGAATACTTACACCCACCCTTGTATTTCCCTTGTCGGGGGTTGAGTTAAAGATGTGAATGCTTCAGGGTGCTTGAATATGCTTGCTGCTGCTGCTGCTGCTGCTGCTGCTGCTGATCCTACTGTTGCAATTAATATCTCTACCACTTATACTACTATGAATACTTACACCCACCCTTGTATTTCCCTTGTCGGGGGTTGAGTTAAAGATGTGAATGCTTCAGGGTGCTTGATGATGCAATGCTGTTTCTATTGTTGCTCGGTGCCTGCTGTTGCTGATACTGTTTGCTTGCTGTTGTTTCTACTTTTTCTGGGTGCTTGATGATGCTTGCTGCTGCTGCTGCTGCTGCTGCTGCTGCTGCTGCTGCTGTTGCTGTCCCTACTGTTGCAATTACTATTTCTATCACTGATACTGCTATTACTACCACTACTATTACTATTACTAGCACTGATACTGCTATGACTACCGCTTATACTGCTACTACTACCGCTGATACTGCTATTACTAACATTACTAACATCCACCCTCATCTTTCCCTTGTCAGGGGTGGAAGTAAAGACGTGAATGCAGATGAGCGCATGGCGGTTGCTCATGAAATCATGGCCGCACCTGTTGATGAGCTGTGCAGGTGAGCCGCTTGTCACTTGAGGGCGGGGAGGGGGGGGGGGGGGGGGGGGGAAGTCCTGTACCAAGTAAAGACGTGAATGCGAAGAGTGCATGGCGGTTGCTCATGGAATCATGGCAGCCCCTGTTGATGAGCTGTGCGGGTGAGCCGCTTGTCTCACGCCATGCCACACTGACCCCATTTCACCACGCCATGCCATAACATAACATACCGACCCCATCAGACCACGCCTCACCATGCACATGATCTGCCCACACACCATCACACCACACACCATCTGCCCACACACCTTCTGCCCACACACCGTCTACCCGCGCACCATCACACTACACACCATCACACCACACACCATCTGCCCACGTACACACGCACTACCCATGTACCCACATACTACCCACGCGCCCACACACCATCTGCCCACACACCATCTACCCACACCCCATGACACCACACACCATCTGCCCACACACACCACTCACCATCTGCCCACACACACCACTCACCATCTGCCCACACACACCACTCACCATCTGCCCACACACACCACTCACCATCTGCCCACACACACCACTCACCATCTGCCCACACACACCACTCACCATCTGCCCACGTAGGTTGATCTACCCGTCCCTATACCCGCTGCACGACCCCTCTGGAAATTGGGGCATGGACGGCGCAGGCACAAGCTCTGGCGGTGCTGCACCTGTCTTCTCCACTGGCGAGGTCCCCCTCCCCACCACTCTGCCTCTGTCCCTGCCCCACCTTAGTGACCAGGGAGCTTACCTTATGGACAATGGCCGCGTCTTCATCCTCTGGCTAGGCCGCATGCTGCACAAGGAGTGGGCCACGGAGGTGTTTGGTGTGGACGTCCATTCAGTTGCAGACCCCTCGCAATTGTCAGTAGAGCCAGCAAGGGAGTCGCCCATGTCCAAGGTGGGAATGGTCATATCTGGTTAAGGGGGATATGGGAGGTGTGCGTGGCTGGGTTGGGGTGTGTGTGTGTGGGGGGGGGGGGGGGGGGGGGGGGGGGATGGGGGTTGAGAATGGTCCTCTGGCTGGGCCGCATGCTGCACAAGGAGTGGGCCACGGAGGTGTTTGGTGTGGACGTCCATTCGGTTGCAGACCCCTCGCAGTTGTCAGTAGAGCCAGCAAGGGAGTCGCCCATGTCCAAGGTGGGAATGGTCATATCTGGTTAGGGGGGATATGGGAGGTGTGCGTGGCTGGGTTGGGGTGTGTGTGTGTGGGGGGGGGGGGGGGGGGGGGGGGGGGGGGGGGGGGGATGGGGGTTGAGAATGGTCCTCTGGCTGGGCCGCATGCTGCACAAGGAGTGGGCCACGGAGGTGTTTGGCGTGGACGTCCATTCGGTTGCAGACCCCTCGCAGTTGTCAGTAGAGCCAGCAAGGGAGTCGCCCATGTCCAAGGTGGGAATGGTCATATCTGGTTAGGGGGGATATGGGAGGTGTGCGTGGCTGGGTTGGGGTGTGTGTGTGTGGGGGGGGGGGGGGGGGGGGGGGGGGGGGATGGGGGTTGAGAATGGTCCTCTGGCTGGGCCGCATGCTGCACAAGGAGTGGGCCACGGAGGTGTTTGGTGTGGACGTCCATTCAGTTGCAGACCCCTCGCAGTTGTCAGTAGAGCCAGCAAGGGAGTCGCCCATGTCCAAGGTGGGAATGGTCATATCTGGTTAGGGGGGATATGGGTGGTGTGCGTGGCTGGGTTGGGGTGTGTGTGTGGGGGGGGGGGGGGGGGGGGGGGGGGGATGGGGGGTTGAGAATGGTCCTCTGGCTGGGCCGCATGCTGCACAAGGAGTGGGCCACGGAGGTGTTTGGTGTGGACGTCCATTCGGTTGCAGACCCCTCGCAGTTGTCAGTAGAGCCAGCAAGGGAGTCGCATATGCCCAAGGTGGGAATGAATGGTCGTATCTGCTTGTGGGGGATATGGGAGCTGTGTGTAGCTGGGGGGGAGGGGGGGGGGGGGGGGGGGGGGGGGGGGGGGGGGGGGATGGGGATATGGTTGAGAATGGTCGTATCTGGTTGGGGGGGATATGTAAGGGAGCTGTGTGTTGTGTGGTGGTGGTGGTGGGTGTGTGGGGGGGGGAAGGGGATATGGGTGAGAATGGTCAAGATCTGGTGGGGGGGATATTGAGATATGTGAGTTTAGGTGTGTGTGTGTGTGGGGGGGGGCGGGGGGGGGGGGGGGGTGGGGGGGGGGGGGGGCGGGAGGGGAGGGGATATGGCTGGGAATGGTCAGATCTGGTTGAGGGTATTTGTTATGGACTGTTGGACCACATTGGTGGTCATATGTTAGTTGGCATGGATACAACACACTACAACACACTACAACACACTACAACACACTGAAAGACACTACAACACACTACAACACTCTGAAAGACTCTACAACACACTACAACACACTACAACGCAGTACAACACAATGCGAAAAAACGACAAACAAATATAAACTAAAATGAAAGAAAAATGAAAACACAAACATAAAAAAAGATTGTAAAAAAGACGAAACAAAAAAAAAAAAGACAATAAAACGGAAACAGATAATCAAAACATTGATAACAACAAAGAAAAACAAAGAATAACCACTACAAACTACAACCAATACAACACGGACAACACACGACAACACACGACAACACACGACAACACACTACAACACTACAACACACTACGACACACTACAACACACTGTAACACACTGCCACACACTACAACACACTACGACACTTTGACACACTACGACACACTGTAACACACTACCACACACTACAACACTACAACACACTACGACACACTACCACACACTACAACACACTACGACACACTACAACACACTACGACACACTACCACACACTGCGACACACTACAACACACTACAACACACTACAACACTACAACACACTACAACACACTACAACACACTACGACACACTACAACACACTACAACACACTACAACACACTACGACACACTACAACACACTACGACACACTACAACAGTACAACACACTACAACACACTACGACACACTACAACACTACAACACTACAACACACTACAACACACTACAACACTACAACACACTACAACACACTACGACACGACAACACACGACAACACACTACAACACACTACCACACACTGTAGCACACTATGACACACTACAACACACTACAACACGACAACACACTACAACACACTGCAACACACTACAATATACTACAACACGACAATACACGACAACACACGACAAAACAATGCGACACACTACGACACACTACCATACACTACAACACTCTACCACACACTACAACACACGACAACACACTGCAACACACTACCACACATGACAACACGACGACACACGACAACACACTACCACACAATGCGACACACTACGACACACAACGACACACTACGACACACTAGGACACACTACAACACAATGCGACACACGACAACACACTACGACACACGACAACACACTACAACACAATGCGACACACTACGACACACTACAACACACGACAACACACTACGGCACACTACAACACACAACGACACACTACAAAACACTACAACTCATTACACCACCACAATGAACTACAAAACACTACAACACTCTGCAACCCAACACAACACAACACAACACAACACAACCCAACCCAACCCTCCCTCACCCAACCCCACCCAACCCAACCCAACCCCACGCTTCTTCCCAGCGAGTGTGTGCTGTGTTGCGCACGCTGAGATCCAAGCGCCGAGTGCACCAACAATGCTTCATCATCCGTCAGGGCTCTCCACTGGAGGTCCACGTGCTGCCCTACTTTGTGGAGGACAGAAGCCAAGCCACCGCCTCATACTCAGATTACATGATGACCATGCACCAGGGGGCCATGAAGTAAAGGGCCCCCACAGCATATATATACATATAAATGTGTGCTTCTCTGTATAGATATCTGTCTTACAACAAATATAATGATGTAAGCTAATACACACACATATATAGTGTAAATATGCAGTTTAGCGAGATACTGATATATAGATATAGAGATATAGATATAGAAGTCAGCTGTCAGGCACACTACCATGTTTTAGTTTTGGCCAACGCGTAGCCTACTTGCAATCTCTTAGTATAGTGAATCCCAGTCAACTTGGTGGTAACCAAGGGGACGGTATTAAATATATATTACGTATGCGACTTGGATGATGTCAGATAACAGCAGGTAGGTATAGTTGAACCTACACGGCTACACTACCTTATTGAATAATAAGGATGCTATTAAATGCATACGGTGGCAAGACTGAATGTCTGTTAGCTCACAATTTGACTGTTGGATCTGATAGGAGTACCTCTCGTTCTAGTAAAGCTTGCAGGTGCTGTGATATGGTTGGTGGTGGTAGAAGCAAGGTAGAAGATGAAATGCATTTCATGTTAGAATGCCCTCTTGGGATAGGAAATTGCTTTTTGAGAAACTGAGAATTGAACTTATGTTGTTCGATGAAGACTCTAGCATGAGGCTGGTCGTGAACAATTGCAGACAGAATGTCTGAGGGTCCGTTGCGGCCTTAGACGCAAAGTGGGGAGTGTCCGTTCCGTCGCAGACACAGCTTGAGTGGGTTGGTCGCGTCGCAGACGGGTCGGTTGCGGGTCGGTTGCGTCTCCTATGGGTCGGTTGTGGGTTGGTTGCGGGTCAGGACGCAGGCTATGCTGATCGGTTCCATCTCTGGACGCAGGCTATGAAATTGGTTGCGTCTCAGGAAGGAGGCTATAAAGTTGGTTCCGTCTCAGGAAGAAGAGCTAGGGATTCTCTTGAACAACCCTGGTCGTGAATCCTGAATCCTTTGAAGGATGGAAATATGTTAAACATGTATTATGAAATTGAT
Organism: Chlamydomonas sp. ICE-L; assembly: GCA_013435795.1. Classification (NCBI taxonomy): domain Eukaryota; kingdom Viridiplantae; phylum Chlorophyta; class Chlorophyceae; order Chlamydomonadales; family Chlamydomonadaceae; genus Chlamydomonas; species Chlamydomonas sp. ICE-L. The sequence goes on from JACBWV010000825.1 coordinate 300,068, forward strand.
TATAATCGCAAAATTAAATTATTGTCGCATTGTGGTTCATGATTAAATTAAAAGAGTATAATCATATTGCCTACATCACGAACTCAGTAGGGCCCTTGTCGTTTAAACGATTGTTTGGGGTTCAGTTCGTCAGTGCTTGTTTCATTTTAGCCCCTCCTGCCATCATGGTCGTGCAATATTATTTAGCCTATTTGGCTCCCCTTGGCCTGTAACAACATACACAATTACCTCTTCGCTATATCCTTCATGTTGCTGGTTTGTCTCTTGAGGCAAACTTCCGTGGGTATGAAACCCCGTAACACCAAGGAATAGCTTTTTTGCTATTCGTAACTTCTGATTCGTGATTCTGAAGCCGTTCAAGATAAACGTCGCGTGCTTCTTTACTTTTTTGAAAACATTTTGCAAAACATCGTGTGCTTTTTTAATAGACTGACGAAGCCTCACTGAATTGGAGAAGAAAATATCGCAACCTGATTTCCCATTCGAAGAGCAGAATGATTCCTCTGCATTATCTGATGTTCAATCCGTAAGTGGAAAGAAAGATTACAAGGGGCTCATGTCCTAGCAGTGAAACAACACCGCCCTAAAGTCGGACTCGAGAAACCACCCGCCGTCTTCCGGCAGCGGGGCTCGAACTCCGGTCACCGAAGCCTTAATGACCGGTAAGTGGAGAGAGAGAGAGGATATAGTTACATACTCAGCAAAAATCAATGCCGAGACTGGTAAGTGGAAGGTCAAGCGAAGCTTCCTCTGTTTATCCTTTATATCTAAATGTAGCCCCTCTCAGTGATACACAATGGTCTAGTGGTAGACCAGATCGCTTGAGGACGAAGAGTCTGGGGATCGACTCCCCCTTCGGTCGCTCTTGGCGTTGCAGGTCGTTGTCAACCGCGATGGTAGCTTGTCCAGTTGAGGTAGGAGACCGCTCCCCACCCGCGTACGACGGGCTCCCTTAACACCACGCCCCACCAGGCGTTATCATTACCTTTTATTATCTAAATGTACGAAGCGATCGGACGGAGCGAAGCTTCCCCTGTTTATTGGACGGAGCGAAGCTTCCCCTGTTTATCCATGAAAGTATGAAGATGCTGGATCAATTCATCTCTTGGCAGGGATGAGTTTGCCCCCCGTCCAGATTAGATTAGATTAGGGGTGAAGGGGTTGGCCTTGGGGGGCTAAGTGGCTAGATCCATAACCCATGGGTGATTTAGGAGGGTGTTGTGGGCAGACGTGTTGTCGGCCGATTTGTTTTTAGACCAAATAGGAGCACTGTCGATGCAGCTTTTATACTGCGCCACACGGTGGAGCTTTACCAATAAAAACGGTATTTTGTGTTTTCATTGACTTTAGGGAGGCTTATGACAGTGTCAACAGAAGAAGAAGAAAAAATGGAAATTTGAACATCCAAGAATTGCCACAGAATGACCTCTAAGGACGTGCCCAATGGGTATTAAGGGAACCGCCTCGTAAGTATGCGATGGACGGGCTTACATCACGTCAACAGAAGCATCCTTTGGAGCTGCCTTGAACAGATGGGTATTCACGGCAATAACCTGAATACCCGGAGAAACATGTATAAACAAGTCCGTATGAGAGTACGTGAAAGCAATCGTATTAGCTCTGCCTTCTTAGCTGGGGCAGGCGTTAAACAAGAGATGATCTTTCCCAGCGAACTTATTATTTCTTTGTTGAAGAAACTCCCCCAGTTAAAGTTTTTACCCGTGACAAACTGAGTTGGAGTATGTTGTAAAAATCCAGGCCTGTGGAGCAGTCAGCCAGCTGTCAATAAGAGGACAAGGAACAACGCAACACGAACATAAGAGTTACACGTTTGCGTGAGCGCACGACCATGCGAAATTGTACCGGTATGAACAGTGTTGTGCGAAAACAGCGTATTTTGTCTTTCGCCGACCATACACCGTACACCGTATTTTAAGTGAAAAGATGTCGTATTTTACCATATTTTGTTATTGGCGGCAGTGTACCAGACCGATATCTGAATCAGATATCGGTCTGGTACACAGCCGCCAATAACATAACGTTAGCTGCCATTTATAGGTAATTCTTCCATTTACCGTATAAGGACACTATTAAATACTACAACCTCAGATTTACCGGTACATATGTTTACTTCCAGCCTATAAGCTTGACAGAAGTCTCCCAGACCATTTAGTATAATCTGCAAGCCTGACTGTGACTCGCTCATGATAGCTAGATCATTGGCACACAAGATTACTCTGCAAATGTTATCAGCAATTCTAATATCTTCCTCTTCACCACATTTATCGGTAAAAAACTTCTCCACGATTCCAATTGGTCAATCAAGAGACCAAATAAAAGCGGGGAAAGATCTGCTGAAATCGTCCATTTTAATTCAGCCCCGAAACCATGACAGCTAGGCACCAATATTAAAACATGACCAAGTCGAAGAAGAGTGCACGCTCATGAGCGCGCTGAAGAGTTCTCAGCAGAACCTGGCTCGCAATCGAAGGACTGTGAGGAAGTGGAACCTTACACGTTGTCCAAAATCGCGCATACGAGCGCGCTGATGCAGCTACTTCGGCGAAAGAGGGCCTTCAGGAGTAGAAATCTACCAAGTAGAGTAACCATAGTGGAAATTTCTGACCTGGCCCGTGCTGATGGTCCCGGAGGCGGAGGCCATGTGATGGTCTCGGACGGTCTCGGAGGCCATGTGATGGTGTCGGAGATTCCAACTGACGTGTCGTGTCGGAGTTTCATTCCGACGCATAAGAGGACATCTTCGCTGCCCTCTTCAAGATTTCTCTCCTTTACTTTCCTCACAATCAAGCATTTCAATCCCTTCAATCTCCGACGCCAATCTGGGAACATGTTGACGTCTTTCGGCAAGCGCTGCGTGGTAGGGGCTTCAGGAAAGCACCGGTGAGTCGAAATCTTGCACCACTTGGCTCGTAGATAGTGACAGCTGTTGTCCTTGTGGGGCAGGCCGTGCGCCGTGCGGTCGTGCAGCAGGAATTTTTGACTGTCCGGCACTATCCCGGACACCCCCTGCCACCTTTCCCTTTGGCCCATGTCCCCGGGAATAGCACTGGGCCAGGCCAGGTCAATGGATGTGGGCTTGGTCTTTCCATTTGGCGAAACCTGAACCGGCCTCGTGTGTCGCAGCTGGCGACATCTTTACTTACGCACCCTCTGGTCCACCCTGCAGAGCCTGCACCCTTATGCCCACGAAGCCCAACGGAAATGCACGAGTAGCGGTAGCGCGTCCCATTTTCGCCGTCAGCGCCGGCGAGGCCCAGTCGACCTCTGGGTTGAAGACTCTGAAGGATGCAATGACCAAGTCTGAGGAGCACAGTGATGTCGACGATGGCAACAAAATGGTCAGTTTTTTTTACAACAATCCACAATAAATGCAGATCTGGGCGGCACCATGATGGTGACATGACGTCAAGCCTTCTGTGCTTAGCTTGATAAACTTGCATCCCATCCCCTCTTCTAGATCTGATTCAGACTGTTGTTTTTGGTGGAGCCCCCCGTTTCACCCGGCGTTTCACCCGTCTGTCTGTTTGTTTGTCTGGTAAAGCCTTATGGGTCAAGCCTAAGTCAACGAGAAACCTTTGCAGCCCGGTACCCTCCGCCATTGTCTCGTGTCGAAGCGACTAGACTTGTTAGTTTGATTCAGCTACACTACCTCCCTTGTGGCCAAGCCCCCCGTTTTCGGCCCCAATGTTGAAATGCCCTTCCGCGGGAGGCCGGTTCAGATTCCGTCCCAATCAGGCAAATGGTGGCTGCAGGGCAGCGATATTCCTGACCACCAGAGAGTCTCTTCTAACCGCGATATATCGCGCACGCTGGAATTTTACTGTTTTCACCCGTTTTGGTCCATCGCGCCCCCAGGTGTGAGTAATGTCTCAACCTTCCCAATTGCTTCACCTGGGCGTCGCGCACCATGATTGTTAATATTTCCACCTTTCCAAATGCTGGGCTGCTGGGAGGCCCAGAAAGGGATGCCAGTATCCACTAAAAAAACAGTGGTTTGAAACCGCATACCCTCCCCCCCTCACAGAATAAATAATGGAGATAAGACACTTAAAAACCTTGCCGTCAATCCCTGCTGACTCACTGATCCCTCACTGACATGATACACCTACCGATTACTACCACGCGATGAGTCCGAGGACGGACTCCTAGAGGAGGGAAGAGTGTAACTGTATGGCTCGGTATATGTACTAGAGAATGAGTACTCGGACATCATATTAACTCCTTTGGCGAATGTCGCAATGGTGTAACCATTCTGATCCGCCACAGCTGGCATAGAACCCTGAATACCTGATACATGCCTTATATCACAGACGTCCAATAAATCCCATAAATACTATTTTCTGGATTTTTCTTGCTGGCCACTACCCAGATCTCGGCTGGCACTAGCTTGATTTAGCAGAAACTGTCCCCCTCGCCAGAGGCCCAAGGAGACACGCACACTAACACACCCATTGCCCCCCCCGCCCCCCCCACCCCCCCACCCACACAAGCCCCCCCACTCACCCACCCACCCACCCACACGCACTGCCCCCCCCTACCCCCCCCTCCCCTTCAACCCAACGCAACCCACCCACCCCATGCCCCCCCCCCCCACACACACACAACCCCAAACCTAACCCCAACCCAACCCAATTCAATCCCCCCCTCCAGCCCACCCCACCCCACCCCATGCCATACCACGACATCCTGGACTTCTGGTCACACGCAGCAATATTTCCAGCGGGGCTGGGCAGGGCTATACGTAGTCACTATACAATTACACTGCCCATATATGCTCTACGTAGTCACTAAACAATTACACTGCCCATATATGCTCTACGTAGTCACTATACAAATACACTGCCCATATATGCTCTACGTAGTCACCATACAAATACACTGCCCATATATGCTCTACGTAGTCACTATACAAATACACTGCCCATATATGCTCTACGTAGTCACTATACAAATACACTGCCCATATATGCTCTACGTAGTCACTATACAAATACACTGCCCATATATGCTCTACGTAGTCACTATACAAATACACTGCCCATATATGCTCTACGTAGTCACTATACAAATACACTGCCCATATATGCTCTACGTAGTCACTATACAAATACACTGCCCATAAATCCAGATCTGAGGAGCATCAAGCCACCGTCGATGGACACAAAATGGTGCTGAACCTGCAAATGGTTTTGTGCTAATGGTGCTGGAACTACTGCTTGTGCTAGTGGGGGTTAAACTGTGTATGGTGTTGTGCTTATGGTGTTAAACCTCCTGATGGTGCTAATGGTGAAACTGCCAATTCTCAAAACCGTTAAAACAACCCCTACTGACATCATCCCCCCCCCCCCCCCCCCCCCCACCCCCATGCCCCCCCCACCCCCAGCACACAACCCCAAACCTAGCCCCCACCCCACCCCACCCCACCAAAAAAAAAAAACCAATCCAATCCGATCCCCCCCCCCCCCCTCCCCCATGCCATTCCACGCCCCCAACCCCAACCCCAACCCTCCCATGCCCCCGACACACACAACCCCAACCCGCCCCCCAACCCAACCCTACCCATCCCATTTGCAGTGGTGCTACCAATGCGAGCAGACACTCAACACCACCGGCTGTACCAGTGTGGGAGTATGTGGCAAGAGCCCTGAGGTGATTTTGGCATGTGTCAGTGTATATTGTAGAATTAAATGATCACTGTAGCACAAACTCTTAGCCTCCGTTGAAATACGATTGTTTGGGGTTCAGTTCATCAGTGCCTTTTCTCTTTAAGCTTCTTTATGGTTGGGCAAGTCCCTTAAGCCTATTCGGCCTACCCCTGGACTGTAACATACATACATGTGTTAGTGTGGGCGTGTGTCACAAATCCTGGGGAGATGATGGTTTTATTCAGATTAGGGGTATGTGGCAATCCAAAAGGAGGCCAGCCATAAGTGAGCCATTGCTGAGGGTTAAAAGGACCTGCCAACTCCAGTGTTTTTCTTTTCAGCTATAAACAGCAGCTTCTAGGAAGCTCTCCTGACTGGCTATTGAGCCAAAGCTGGCGCAAGCTAGTGTGTCTAGAAGCTGACAGAATCCAATGTCGAGAACTGTCGAAATATTGGGGCTTGACCTATTGGCTGACTCAGGGAGCTGCCTAGAAGCTGCTGCTCGTAGCTGAAAATAAATAGGATGGCCAACTCTTTAAGAACAACGGGCCCAATGCCCTGAGGTGATGACCATCTGGTTGGATTTGTTTGATATGTATGCATGTATGTATGTATGTATGTATGTATGTATGTATGTATGTATGTATGTATGCATGCATGCATGCATGTATGCTTGTGTGCCTGTATGCATGTAATGTATGTAATGTATGCGTGTGTATGTATGTATGTAATATATGTATGCATGTATGCATGTAATGCAATGTTATGTAATGTATGTATGTGTGTGTGTGCGTGTATAGACACACAAGCCATCCTCCCCCCCCCCCCCCCCCCCCCTCACAGGTAGCTGGACTTCAGGATCTGCTTGTGTACGAGGCGAAGGGCTTGTGCTGCCTGTCCCACCATGCGCGTCAGCAAGGGGTCAACCTGCAAGAGGTCAACACCTTCGTCAACAGTGCAATGTTCTCCACCTTAACCAGTGAGTCACGCTTCTGTATTCTGATTTTGAATCACCCACCCTCCCACCCACCCATACACACCCACACACAGGCACACGCACACACACACACCGGTGCAATATTCTCCACCTTAACCAGTGAGTCACGCTTCTGTATTCTGATTTTGAATTACCCCCCCCCCCACAGACACACACCCATACACACCCATACACACACACCCACACACACACACACACACCGGTGAAATGTTCTCCACCTTAACCAGTGAGTCACGCTTCTGTATTCTGATTTTGAATTACCCACACAGCCATACACACCCATACACGCAGGCATACACACACACACTCTCACACAAACACACACATAAAACATACACACACACACACAACGGTGCAATGTTCTCCACCTTGACCAGTAAAACATTTTTAATTCAATATAATGTTTAATTATATATGTGTATCATTTAATTTAGTTATGATTGAGTCTGCGTCTTCAACGGTGCAATGTTTTCACACAGACAGTCCCCCTCACCTCCAACTTACCCATCCAGATGTCAACTTAATAATGAGCCAATCCCCCCACCACCACCACCACCACACACACACACACCCTTCTCCCCCACCCATCCAGATGTCAACTTTAATAATGAGCCAATCCCCCCCCCCCCCCCCCCCCCCCCCACGCATGCACACACACACACACTTCTCCCCCACCCATCCAGATGTCAACTTTAATAATGAGCCAATCCCCCACCCCACACACACACTTCTTCCCCTCACCCATCCAGATGTCAACTTTGATGATGAGCCAATCCCCCCACCCCACACCCCACACACACCTTCTCCCTCGCCCATCCAGATGTCACTTCAATAATGAGCCAATCCACACCCCCCACACACACACACTTCTCCCCCACCCATCCAGATGTCAGCTTTTAATAATGAGCCAATCACTCCCCCCCCCCCCACACACACACACTTCTCCCCCACCCATCCAGATGTCACTTTGATGATGAGCCAATCCCCCCACCCCACACCCCACCACACACACACACACTTCTCCCCACACCCATCCAGATGTCAACTTTAATATGAGCCAATCCCCCCCCCCCCACACACACACACTCTTCTCCCCCCACACCATCCAGATGTCAACTTTGATGATGAGCCAATCCCCCCCCCCCACACACACACACACACTTCTCCCCCACCCATCCAGATGTCAACTTGATGATGAGCCAATCCCCCCCCCGAGCCATCCCACCCCCGCCCCCCACACACACCACACACACAGTTTCAGACTTCTCCCCCACCCATCCAGGTGTCAACTTGATGATGAGCCAATCACCCAATCCCCCCCTACCCCCCGTCCACCTGAACCTCCCCCCTGGGAACTGTCTAGCTTGGCCTTGTCTTAGTCCTTCCATATACTGATTCCGCGATAGCAGGAAGGCTCTAGCACACACACACACACGCACACAACGGTGCAATGATCGCCAGGAAGCTCTAGCACCACACACCACACACAACACAACGGTGCAATGTTCGCCATGGAAGCTCTAGCACACACACACCACAAAAAAACGGGCAATGTCTCCAGGTGAAGGCTCTAGCAACACATGCACACACACACAACACACACGGTGCAATGTTCGCCAGGTAAGGCTCTAGCACACACACACAAGCACACACACACCACACGGTGCAATTTCGCTCAGTGAAGGCTCTAGCACACACACAAGGCACAACACCCACACACACAATCGTGCAATGTTTCGCAGTCTCTAGCACAACACACACACACACACAACGTGCAATGTTGCGCCAGGGAAGGCCCTAGCACCACCAACACCACACAACGGTGCAATGTTGGCCATGGAGGCTATAGCACACACACACACAACACACAACGTTGGCAATGTCGCCATGGAAGGCTCTACCACACAACCACACACACACACACAACGGTCAATGTTCGCCAGGAGGCGCTAGCACACAACACCACACACACCAACGGTGCAATGTTCACAGGGAAGGCTCTAGGACACACACACACACACACAACGGTGCAATGTTCGCCAGGGAAGGCTCTAGCACACACACACACACACACACACACACACACACACGGTGCAATGTTCGCCAGGGAAGGCTCTAGCACACACACACACACACACAACGGTGCAATGTTCGCCAGGGAAGGCTCTAGCACACACACACCACACCACACAACTTGCAATGTTAGCCAGTGAAGGCTTCTAGAACGCACACACAAACAATGGTGCAATGTTTCGCCAGGAAGGCTCTACAACACACAACACACACACAACACCAACGGTGCAATGTTCGCCAGGAAGCTCTAGCACACACACACACACACTCAACTGTGCAATTCGCCAGGGAAGGCTCTACACAAACACACACCACAACGGTGCAATGTTCGCCAGGGAAGGCTCTAGCACACACACACACACACACAACGGTGCAATGTTCGCCAGGGAAGGCTCTAGCACACACACACACACACACACACACACGGTGCAATGTTCGCCAGGGAAGGCTCTAGCACACACAACACACCACACAACGGTGCAATGTTCGCCAGGGAAGGCTCTAGCACACACACACACACACACACACAACGGTGCAATGTTGGCCAGGGAAGGCTCTAGCACACACACACACACACACAACGGTGCAATGTTCACCAGGGAAGGCTCTAGCACACACACACACACACACACACAATGGTGCAATGTTCGCCAGGGAAGGCTCCAGCTTAACAGGCTGTGTGTTCAGGGAGTGGCGGTGGCTGGGTGGGTGGGGTGGGATTGGGGAGTGGTGGTGGGTGGGGTGTCGTGGGGTGGGGTGGACTGTCTAGCTTGGCCTTGTCTTTGTCTTATAGTGTTCATTCACCCTTAATGGTACCTTATGGCTCTGATATCATGTGGTGATACGCACTTTGAGAGTAAAACGATTCTCCCACCGACTCCACCCCACCCAACCCAACCCAACCCCACCAACCCCACCCCACCCAGATGTCAACTTCGATGACGAGAGAATGGCCGACTTCATTCGCAGCTGTGATGGACTCAAGGTATCCTATCCTATCATATATCATATACATGTATCCTATCATATGTTTCTTCATTGGATTTTAGCCTAAATTGTTGAACTTGAACTTGGTCATATGCTAAAAGCTCATGAGACACAAGTTCATGAGTAACCAAGTTCAAGTTCATGAGCTTTTAGCATATGTGATTATGTGTTTGCCATATGCTAAGCATATAAAAAAAGCAATCGCTAGGCCTATGCCTAAACAGCTGTGATGGTCTCAGAGCACATTTTATTTTTGGCGGAGCCCCCCTCTTCAAGTGGGCGGGAGCCCCTACTCTAGGGCAGGGTTACCCCGTTGTCCGTATGTCCGACCGCCTGACTTTTTGACGAAGCCTGACTTTTTCTGGCACGTTTTGTAGTATGTCCGCAAGCGTTCTGTAATATGTTGTGTCCTGCAGTCCATTTTGCCAAACCTTCTGCAATGTATTTTTCACGTAGGACAAGCTGAAGGCCGCGCTAGTAGCTGCTGGGAAGCCAATGCCCAGCCCTGCCCTGGCCCAGCCCTGCTCTAAGCTCTGGGGCGAGCTGCCCCATCCACTGAACTGGTCAGTCCGTGAAGCTACCGGCAAGGACACGCCAACTGTGGTCGATATGATGGAATTCAGCCACAAGGCGACCATCACTGTGCGCATCAAGTCCCTGGGTGACACCCTGTGCGGCCTTCAGGAGCTTCTGTGCTATGGCATGAAGGGACTGTGCGCATATGCACACCATGCAGGTGCGTGCTGCAGGCGGGAAAGAGATGTGGTTTGAGAGAGAGAGAGAGAAAGAGAGAGAGAGAGGGGGGGGGGGGGGGGTCCCTACGTAACACAAAAACTCAAAATATCAATTCCATCTCAAAATATTGAAACAAATTTCAAAGGCACAGTTCTAGCCCAGAAAAGAATCCAAATATCTAAGCACACAAAAACCAATGCAGGCAAACTAAGCCAGAAGGTGAGTTTCTATAATTGTCATAAAAAAAACAATGTAGGCAAATTAAGCCAGAAGGTGATAGTTTCTATAATTGTCATTCTATGTGTCTATGTCTCGGGCGTCTTTGATGTCCGCCCTCCAGCTTGTGCTGTCTTGGGCCTGTAGGTACCAATTTGTTTGTGGCTTGAAGATCATCCCTAAGTGTGAGAATGATGGTCTTTCCTCCTTGCCTCGGTTGAATCTTCACTAGATCTTAGTTAGATGGCTTACTGTACTTTCTTAATAATAGGGTTGACTAGATGACTTATTCCTAATGCTATTTTTGGTGTTTTTGATTCCTGTGTGGCTGGACCGTAATTAAATTGTGTAACACCGTTTACCAGAGAGGGGAGGGAGAGGGGAGAGGAGGAGGGGGACTCACAGATAGAGTGAGCAAACACGCAGTGGCCTTCCCTGCCTCCCTACCTCCCTCCTACAGTGTTTGCTCACCCTATTTGTGTGTCTCCCTCCCTCCCTCCCTTCCTCACCCACCCACTCACTCGCTCACTCGCTCATTCACTCACCCACCCACCCACTCACTCACCCCCCCACCCACCCGCAGAGGCACTGGGTTTTACCGACGAGAGTGTGTATGCAGACACGCAGCGCCTGCTTGCCTTCCTCTGTAGCCCCGAATGCTTGGAGGTGGACGCCGTGCTGGCCGGATGCATGGGTGTGGGAGAAACTAACCTGAAGGTGCTGGCTCTGCTGGACAGGGCGCACACTACAAGCTTTGGGCACCCCACCCCGGGGCAGGTGTCATTGAAGCCGGTGGTTGGCAAGGCCATCCTGATCACGGTGAGCTAGCAAGGGTTTAGGGTGACTGGTGGGTGGGTGACTGGCAAGGCTGTCCTGGTTGCAGTGAGCTAGCAAGGGTTTAGGGTGACTGGTGGGTGGGTGACTGGCAAGGCTGTCCTGGTTGCGGTGAGCTAGCAAGGGTTTAGGGTGGCTGGCAAGGCTGTCCTGATCACGGCGAGTTGGCAAAGTTTTATGGATAAGGGTTAACTGTGACGGTGACCTACGTGACCAATCAACCAACCAACCAACCAACAAAGTGACCAACCAACCAACCAACAAAGTGACCAATCAACCAACCAACCAACCTGACAAGGCCATAGCATACACTACCTGGAGCTGCTCCTCAACCAACCAACCAACCAACCAACCTATCTAGCAACCAATCAACCACCTAACCACACAGGGCCATGACATGCACAACCTGGAGCTGCTCCTAAAGCACCCACCCACCCGCCCAACCGTCCACCCAACCAATCAACCATGCAGGGCCATGACATGCATGACCTGGAGCTGCTCCTCAAGCATCCACCCAGCCAACCAACCAACCAACTAACCAACCAACCAAGCAGGGCCATGACATGCGCGATCTGGAGCTGCGCCTCAAGCACCCACGCAACCAACCAACCAACCAACCATGCAGGGCCACGACATGCATGACCTGGAGCTGCTCCTCAAGCAGACTGAGGGCACGGGCATCAACGTCTACACCCATGGAGAGATGCTCCCTGGGCACTCCTACCCCGGTCTCCTCAAGTACCCACACCTGGTGGGGCACTTCGGCGGCGCTTGGTACCGCCAAAAGAGTGAATTCGCCACCTTCCCAGGTACACTGCTACCACCACCACCACACTACTACCACACGCACACATGCACATACACGCACCACACAAAACAGACTCACACACCACACACACACATGCACATACACATACCACACAAAACAGACTCACACACCACACACACACATGCACATGCACATACACACACCACACAAAACAGACTCACACACCACACACACACATGCACATACACATACACACACCACACAAGATGGACTCACACACCGTCACACACCACCACCACCACCACCACCACCCCAACCCCCACGACCATCACACTTTTCCCACTACAACCACCACATACCACCATCACCACACATACACACACACATACACATACACATACACATGTATCCCCACTATCCCCACTCATCACTACACAAACACCACCACCACCACACACCGCCACCACCACACACCACCATCACCACATACGTACATGCATCACAAATATTCCCACTCACCACCAAACAAACACCATCACCACCACTGCCACCACCACCACCACCACCACATCAACACTGTCTCACACCACCATCACATACCATAAACGTACATGCATCACAACTAATCCCACTCACCACCACACAAACACCATCAACTCCACCACCACCACCACCACATCAACACTGTCTCACACCACCACCACATACCATAAACGTACATGCATCACAACTAATCCCACTCACCACCACACAAACACCATAAACTCCACCACCACCACCACCACACACCACCATGACCCCACACAACCACCATCACCGCCACCACCAACACCAACACCAACAACCACCACTAAAATGCAAACTTTTCCAACTTCCCAGGTGCTATCCTCGTCACAACCAACTGCGTCCTGGAGCCCATGTCGTCATACAGGTAAGCAGTGTTTGCTAGCGTGATTCAGCTGCATTCGTGTGTGAGTGTGTGTGTGTGCGTGCATGTTTGTGTGTGTGTGTTTGTGTGTGCGTGTTTGTGTCCGAGTGCGTGTGTGCGTGCTGTCCTCATCACAACCAACTGCGCCCTGGAGCCCATGTCGTCATACAGGTAAGCAGTGTTTGTTAGCGTGATTCAGCTGCATTGGTGTGTGTGTGATTTCAAGCAATGCACTAATCGCTTTTGGTTTGCATGCTCATACCCCCCCCACCCCACCCCCCCACCCACACATACGTACACACTTCTCTGCCTTCGTCACTACGAACGAGACAGGCGTCTCTGGTGTCCGCTACATTACAAGCAATGCACGCATCACCTTGTGTCTGTGTGTACGAACACGCCCCTTGTTTATAAAACAAATCTTAGTTTTTACCCCACACACACGCACACACATACGCACACACGCCCCCCCCCCCCCCCCCCCCCCCCCCCCCCCCCCCCCCCCCCCCCCCCCCCCCCTCTCACACACACAAACAAATTGACACACACATAAACTCACCACCACCAGGAATAACATCTTCACCACAAACGAGACGGGCGTCTCTGGTGTCCGCCACATTGCCGAGAAGGACTTTTCCGAAGTCATTCAACGGGCCCAAGACCTTCCTGGCTTTGTCCAATCCGATGTGGCCAACCTGCCAGCTAAGACCTTGACAGTTGGATTTGGTCACAACACAGTCCTGGGTGCCGCTGGTGATGTCATCAAGGCCATTGAGGTGTGTTTGTGGTCTCTCTCTCTCTCTCTCTCTCTCTCTGTCTCTCTCTCTCTCTCTCTCTCTCTCTCACACACACTCACACTCACCAAAACACAAGCTCACACACACACTCCCTCTCCCTCTCTCCATTTTCTTTCTTGTCCACACCAATTTGTTATCATTTCTTTGTAGGAGGGGCGGCTGGAGCACATCTTTCTGATTGGCGGTTGTGACGGCAATGAGCCGCAGCGAAAGTATTACAGCCAGCTCTTTCATTACATGCCGCAAGAGACGTCATTCTAATAACAAGCATTTGGCGGTGCATGGCACGATTAGACCTCTTTGACCAAGAACCTTGTGGAACAGGCATTCCAAGGTATTTGCAGTAGAATCGCAAACCACCACTCACACCCATCCCCCTCACCCCAGCCCCCACACACACCAGAACACATACAACGACAACATCTACACCACACACACACACACATACATAAATACATACAAAAGGACTGTCAGAAAATACGAGGTCAGGTATTGAAGGACCCCCCCCCCCCCCAACACGACATCACACACAACACTAAACGAAACCAGGTACATACGACACAAAACACAGTAACATACACAGCGAAAACAGCACTAACACATCAATACAACGAACACATCACAATTGACACACCCCCCACATACATACACCACACATACGATACCACACACCACATACATCATACAGCAACACCGCAACAATAGCACGCATGGTATTGGCCCTCGGTAGGACGTATGGCTAATGCACACTATGGTGATAATATGGTACCGCCTACATGGGTAATATGGGTGCGCCCTGGTGGAATTAATCTATAGTATCCGGTATGTAGCGAGCATCATGGTAATTAGCAGCAAGCTCTCATTAATTATATTGGTCTTAAGGGACACACTCAGGTAAATACGCCTACGTCGGTTATACGGAGGTGGTACGCCTTGCGTAACAATTACCGCTGGGCTTTACGTGGTCAGTTACGGTAATATGTGCGGGTGGATCTGACCCTGTAAATGTTTGACCACGGTGAGCCGCCACTGGTAATTGAGTACGCCTGGATCGGTGAATACTGCGTAATGCCCTGGTATGGACATGGTACTGCACCTGTGGGTACGATAAATTATGGTTATGACACCTGGTAATATGCACCTGCTTTTGGGCCCCTCTGCGCTTGTAAAATACCCAGTATAATCATGTTATACTGCACTCACATCCTCTTGCCCATTCATTCCCTGTTTTTGCGGACGAGGAACACCCCAAGGATGAGGTTAAAGCCATGATTGCAATGCACTATCAGGCATGAGCAGAGGGATCGGCGTAGCATTAATACGACTCCTCCCCCCCCCCCGTCAACACATACTCACTCACATGCACCCCATCCTCACTCTGTACAGCACCACACCAAACATACACACACATTCAAGCCCCTACCACAACACCCATGTTTTGCTGCACCACCCCAATACACACACCACCACCCACACACACGTACACCACCCACACACGCCACCCCCACTTTGTACTGCACCACCCTAGGCACTGAGCTACCCCGTCTGATGGACATGGGACAGTGCAATGACGCCTACTCCGCTGTTGTGGTTGCCATGGAGCTGGCCAAGGTATGTGTGTGTGGGGGGGGGGGGGAGGGGAGGGGGGGAGGCATGAAGCTGGCTAATGTGTGTGGGTGCCGTGGTGGGTGCCATGGAGCTGGCCAAGGTGAGGGGGTGGGGGTTGTGGGTGTGGGTGTGGGGGGTGTATTGGGGTGGGGTGGGGTTGGGGGGGGGGGGGGGGGGGGGGGGGGGGGGGGGGGGGGCATGAAGCTGATTATGCTGTGGAGAAGAGGCCACTATTGTTGATGGGGGTGGCGGGGGAGTGTGTGTCGGAGAGAGAGGGCCATGGAGCTGGCTAAGGTAGGGAGAAGATGCCACTCTTTGCTTAGCGTGATTCAGCAACAGTATTCAGTAACAGTAACTTCTGTTCCTAGTGGCCAGGTCCCCCATTGCTGGCCCCAGTATTGATAAGATTCAAGTTAGGTCCCACTCAGGCGAAGGTTGGCTGTAGGGAGACCCAGCAAAGGTGTAAAATATGTGTATATATGTGTATGTATGTATGTGTGCATCTACATGTGTATATGTGTATGTATGTATGTATGCATGTACATGCGTATATGTGGATGTATGTATGTGTGCATGTACATGCGTATATGTGTATGCATTTATGTGTGCATGTACATGCGTATATGTGTATGTATGTGTGCATGTACATGCGTATATGTGTATGTATGTATGTGTGCATGTACATGCATATATGTGTATGTGTGCATGTATATGCGTATATGTGTATGCATGTATGTCCTGTATATGTGTGCATGTTTGTCTGTGTTTGAGTGTGTTTGGTGGTTGCTATGGAGCTTGGGGTGCGGGGGTGAAGGAAGAGAAGGGGGATGGTAGGCATAGTAAACTGACACACCTGCACACCACACACCACAATCCTGCTCACCACACACCACAAATCTCCTTGCCACACCTGCACACCTCACACCACAATCCTGCTCACCACACACCACACACCACAATCCTGCTCACCACACACCACACACCACAATCCTGCTCACCACACACCACACACCACACACCACACACCACACACCACAATCCTGCTCACCACACACCACACACCACAATCCTGCTCACCACACACCACAATCCTGCTCACCACAATCCTGCTCACCACACACCACAATCCTGCTCACCACACACCACACACCACAATCCTGCTCACCACAATCCTGCTCACCACACACCACAATCCTGCTCACCACACACCACACACCACAATCCTGCTCACCACACACCACACACCACACACCACACACCACACCACAATCCTGCTCACCACACACCACACACCACAATCCTGCTCACCACACACCACACACCACAATCCTGCTCACCACAATCCTGCTCACCACAATCCTGCTCACCACAATCCTGCTCACCACAAATCTCCTTGCCACACCTGCACACCACCTCACACCACAAACCTCGCCACACCTACTCACCACCACACCTTCACACCACACAGGCATTCAAGACCGACATCAACAGCCTCCCGCTGAGCCTAGACCTGTCCTGGTTTGAGCAAAAGGCGGTGGCAGTGCTGCTGACGCTGCTGCACCTGGGCGTGCGCAATATCCGTCTAGGCCCCCGTCTGCCTGCCTTCTTGACGGCCGACGCTGTGGCTGTGATGGTTGACAAGTTTGGTCTGATACCCGCGGACCAGGCACACCCCGAGGAGGAGGTCAAGGCAATGATTGCAAAGCACTAGCAGGCATGAGTAGAGGGATCGGCGTAGCATTTGATACGGGGAAAACATTTGCCGAGCATATGCTAAGCATATAAAAGCACGAGCGTTGCCGACCAAAACAACAGCAAAAAAACAACAAAACAAAAACAAAAACAAAGAAAATCGATGAACAAGCATATGATGGCATATGCTATGCTTAGCATGTGATGGCATATGCTATGCTTAGCATATGATGGCATATGCTATGCTTAGCATGTGATGGCATATGCTATGCTTAGCATATGATGGCATATGCTATGCTTAGCATATGATGGCATATGCTATGCTTAGCATATGCGACATGTGTTGCCGATCCCTATCCATGAGCCGCCATGAGGAGGTGCAGGCAGTACAATGTCTCTAGTGATAGTACGCCGCGTTCGGGTGTTTTGGTATAGCAACCCATCTAGGCGGTGCAAACGGCTATGTGTGTGTGTACATATGTTGGTGTTGGATGTTTATGTGTATATATGTGTATGCTTCCACACACATGTTCGTCTTGATAGACATGTGTGTCAGAGCCTTTACATCCCAGGCCATTTTTGATATAGCCCCCCCCCCCCCCCCCCCCCCCCCCCCCTGGGGGTGGCAGGCCAAGTATTCACCCCGTTGTCCGTTTTTTGTCTCTTTGTCTGAAGCCTTTGGCTCGTTTGTTTGCAGTCTTTTTATTTTTCATATTATTTATTATCTAATCATGTAATCACATCCAAAGCATGGAATCAGAAGATGTGCAAGAAAGAGTTGAAGAGTCTGGATACATTGACAGTGGGGTCTACATGGTCTGCATGTGGGTGGGTTGCTTTGCCCAGGGCTAGAAGAGAGCTATGTGCCTTGGGCAGGTGGGTGGTAGGAAGGCCCAATGGGGTGGGTGGGGGTCGGGGAATATATGAGGCCCCCATGTCCCTCATGGTTAGGGCACAGGTGGTGGGTGGGTTGTGGAGGTATTTGGCATGGGCAGCTGGATTTGAGATGGCAATGAGTTGGTAGGTTCCCCTAAGTCTTTTGGCAAGGGCGAGTTTGCTCCCCGTCCTGATTAGGGGGGGGGGGGGGGGGGGGGGGGGGGGGGGGTGGGGGGGGGGGTGGGGGGGGTATGGTTGGCCTAAGTGGGTAGAGTAACTAGTTCCATAACCCTTGAAATGGTGATTTAGGAGGGTGTTATGGGCATAGGGTGGATTTGTGTGGTGCCAAGAGGATGGTGGCACGTGGGGATTTCAAGGGGGTGAGCATGTATGTCACTGCCTAGTGCCCATCTAACAGCCTTGTGGGCCTCTTCAGATGTCTGGATGGTGAGGTGTGTGTTCCCCCCATACCAAGGTTGGGTGTAGCAGTGGAGGGTCCTAGGCCAAACAGCTGGCCAAGGGAGGTAGGGGTGTTTCCCATGGGGAGGTGGGGACTGACTCATTATTAGGAGGGGTGATATGTCCAGGTCAGTTGTCATCCCTAGGGTGGCCATAGCTTGATGTATGGCACGGAGAGATTGGATACATACTCGTGCTGTGATGAGGGAGCGGCTACGCCTCCAACAACGGTGTACGGTGTACTTGTGCTGTGATGAGGGAGCGGCTACGTCTCCAACAAACGTTCCTGTGCTGTGGAAGGTCCAGAGGCAAAAAACAAAAACAAAGAAAATCGATGAACAAGCATATGATGGCATATGCTATGCTTAGCATGTGATGGCATATGCTATGCTTAGCATATGATGGCATATGCTATGCTTAGCATGTGATGGCATATGCTATGCTTAGCATGTGATGGCATATGCTATGCTTAGCATATGATGGCATATGCTATGCTTAGCATATGATGGCATATGCTATGCTTAGCATATGCGACATGTGTTGCCGATCCCTATCCATGAGCCGCCATGAGGAGGTGCAGGCAGTACAATGTCTCTAGTGATAGTACGCCGCGTTCGGGTGTTTTGGTATAGCAACCCATCTAGGCGGTGCAAACGGCTATGTGTGTGTGTACATATGTTGGTGTTGGATGTTTATGTGTATATATGTGTATGCTTCCACACACATGTTCGTCTTGATAGACATGTGTGTCAGAGCCTTTACACCCCAGGCCATTTTTGATATAGCCCCCCCCCACCCCCCCACCCCCCCCCCCCTGGGGGTGGCAGGCCAAGTATTCACCCCGTTGTCCGTTTTTTGTCTCTTTGTCTGAAGCCTTTGGCTCGTTTGTTTGCAGTCTTTTTATTTTTCATATTATTTATTATCTAATCATGTAATCACATCCAAAGCATGGAATCAGAAGATGTGCAAGAAAGAGTTGAAGAGTCTGGATACATTGACAGTGGGGTTCTACATGGTCTGCATGTGGGTGGGTTGCTTTGCCCAGGGCTAGAAGAGAGCTATGTGCCTTGGGCAGGTGGGTGGTAGGAAGGCCCAATGGGGTGGGGGTTTTTTTCGTTGTAAAAACACGTAAGTTATATTGTTGCACATCCCCTCATTATACAGCCCGCTCTATGGTTTCATTGCAGCCAGCCAGGTTTTATTGAGCGATCTTTTTATGGGGGGAGCATTTTGGGCATGGCACGTCTAGTGGATTTTTTGAGATGAGGCAATGGAAGGTATGGTATGTTCCCCTAAGGTACGTTTGTGCGAAGGGGCGAGTTTGACTCCCGTCCGCGTATAGGGGGGGGGAGGACGGGGGGGGGGGGGGGTAGGGTTTGGCCTAAGTGGGTAGAGGTAACTAGTTCCGAGATAACCCTTGAAGGGTGGTTAAGGAGGTAGTTATTGGGTCGCTAGGGGGAATGTGGGTGTGTTGGGTGCCGAAGTAGGATGGTGCAGCGTGGGGATTTAAGGGGTATATCATGTATGGTACTGCACTAGGTGAGCGCACTGTATGGTGAACAGCTTGTGGAGCTCTCTTTCAGGATATTTGGTTCTGTGACTGCGGTGTGTGGTTCCCTGCCGCATACCAAGGTGGGTGTATCAGTGGGGGCCTTGTAGGGCCCCAGAATCAGCTGCCGAAGGCGGAGGTTTATGTAGGGTGTTTGATCCATGGGGAGGTGCGGGACTGACTCAGTGATTTAGGGAGGTGATATGTCCAGGACAGTTGTCCAATCCCTGTAGGGATGGCCCATAAGCTTGAAGTGTATGGCACGGACCAGAGATTGGATACATACTCACGCACGTGATGAGGGAGCGGCTACGCCTCCAACAACGGTGTACGGTGTACTTGGGCTGTGTGAGGGGAAGCAATATGGCATACGTCTCAACAAACGTCCTGTGCTTGGTGCGAAGGTCCAGAGGCAAAAAACAAAAACAAAGAAAATCGATGAACAAGCATATGCTGCATATGCTAGGCCTTAGATGTGATGGCCATCTGCTTGCTTAGCATTGATGACAATGCTATGCTTAGATGTGAGGCATATGCATGTTAGCATGGTGATGGGCATAGCGGTATGCTTAGCATTATGGATGGACATGTGCATACTGCTCAGTCCATGATGCATATCTATGCTTATCATATGCACATGTGTTTGCCGATCCCTATCCATGAGCCGCCATGAGGAGGTGCAGGGCAGTACAATGTCTCTTAGTGATAGTAACGCCGCGTAGTCGGGTGTTTTGGTATAGCACCCCATCTAGGCGGTTGCAAACGGCTATGTGTGTGTGTACATATGTTGGTGTTGGATGTTTATGTGTATATATGTGTATGCTTCCACACACATGTTCGTCTTGATAGACATTGTGTGTCAGAGCCTTTACACCCCAGGGCCATTTTTTGATATAGCCCCCCCCCACCCCCCCACCCCCCCCCCCTGGGGGGTGGCAGGCCAAGTATTCACCCCGTTGTCCGTTGTTTTTGTCTCTTTGTCTGAAGCCTTTGGCTCTGTTTGTTGCAGTCTTTTTATTTTCATATTGATTTATTATCTAATCATGTAAATCACATCCAAAGCATGGAATCAGAAGAGTGCAAGAAAGAGTGAAGAGTCTGGATACATTGACAGTGGGGTCTACATGGTCTGCATGTGGGTGGGTTGCTTTGCCCAGGGCTAGAAGAGAGCTATGTGCCTTGGGCAGGTGGGTGGTAGGAAGGCCCAATGGGGTGGGTGGGGGTCGGGGAATATATGAGGCCCCCATGTCCCTCATGGTTAGGGCACAGGTGGTGGGTGGGTTGTGGAGGTATTTGGCATGGGCAGCTGGATTTGAGATGGCAATGAGTTGGTAGGTTCCCCTAAGTCTTTTGGCAAGGGCGAGTTTGCTCCCCGTCCTGATTAGGGGGGGGGGGGGGGGGGGGGGGGGGGGGGTAGGGTTTGGCCTAAGTGGGTAGAGTAACTAGTTCCATAACCCTTGAATGGTGATTTAGGAGGGTGTTATGGGCATAGGTGGATTTGTGTGGTGCCAAGAGGATGGTGCACGTGGGGATTTCAAGGGGGTGAGCATGTATGTCACTGCCTAGTGCCCATCTAACAGCCTTGTGGGCCTCTTCAGATGTCTGGATGGTGAGGTGTGTGTTCCCCCCATACCAAGGTTGGGTGTAGCAGTGGAGGGTCCTAGGCCAAACAGCTGGCCAAGGGAGGTAGGGGTGTTTCCCATGGGGAGGTGGGGACTGACTCATTATTAGGAGGGGTGATATGTCCAGGTCAGTTGTCATCCCTAGGGTGGCCATAGCTTGGATGTATGGCACGGAGAGATTGGATACATACTCGTGCTGTGATGAGGAGCGGCTACGCCTCCAACAACGGTGTACGGTGTACTTGTGCTGTGATGAGGGAGCGGCTACGTCTCCAACAAACGTTCCTGTGCTGTGGAAGGTCCAGAGGCAAAAAACAAAAACAAAGAAAATCGATGAAACAAGCATATGATGGCATATGCTATGCTTAGCATGTGATGGCATATGCTATGCTTAGCATATGATGGCATATGCTATGCCTTGCATGTGATGGCATATGCTATGCTTAGCATGTGATGGCATATGCTATGCTTAGCATATGATGGCATATGCTATGCTTACATATGATTGGCATATGCTATGCTTAGCATATGCGACATGTGTTGCCGATCCCTATCCATGAGCCGCCATGAGGAGGTTGCAGGCAGTACAATGTCTCTAGTGATAGTACGCCGCGTTCGGGGTGTTTTGGTATAGCAACCCATCTAGGCGGTTGTGCAAACGGCTATGTGTGTGTGTACATATGTTGGTGTTGGATGTTTATGTGTATATATGTGTATGCTTCCACACACATGTTAGTCTTGATAGACATGGTGTTCAGAGCCTTTACACCCCCAGGCCATTTTTGATATAGCCCCCCCCCCCCCCCCACCCCCCCCCCCCCTGGGGGTGGCAGGCCAAGTATTCACCCCGTTGTCCGTTTTTTGTCTCTTTGTCTGAAGCCTTTGGCTCGTTTGTTTGCAGTCTTTTTATTTTTCATATTATTTATTATCTAATCATGTAATCACATCCAAAGCATGGAATCAGAAGATGTGCAAGAAAGAGTTGAAGAGTCTGGATACATTGACAGTGGGGTCTACATGGTCTGCATGTGGGTGGGTTGCTTTGCCCAGGGCTAGAAGAGAGCTATGTGCCTTGGGCAGGTGGGTGGTAGGAAGGCCCAATGGGGTGGGTGGGGGTCGGGGAATATATGAGGCCCCCATGTCCCTCATGGTTAGGGCACAGGTGGTGGGTGGGTTGTGGAGGTATTTGGCATGGGCAGCTGGATTTGAGATGGCAATGAGTTGGTAGGTTCCCCTAAGTCTTTTGGCAAGGGCGAGTTTGCTCCCCGTCCTGATTAGGGGGGGGGGGGGGGGGGGGGTGGGGGGGGGGTAGGGTTTGGCCTAAGTGGGTAGAGTAACTAGTTCCATAACCCTTGAATGGTGATTTAGGAGGGTGTTATGGGCATAGGTGGATTTGTGTGGTGCCAAGAGGATGGTGCACGTGGGGATTTCAAGGGGGTGAGCATGTATGTCACTGCCTAGTGCCCATCTAACAGCCTTGTGGGCCTCTTCAGATGTCTGGATGGTGAGGTGTGTGTTCCCCCCATACCAAGGTTGGGTGTGTAGCAGTGGAGGTCCTAGGCCAAACAGCTGGCCAAGGGAGGTAGGGGTGTTTCCCATGGGGAGGTGGGGACTGACTCATTATTAGGAGGGGTGATATGTCCAGGTCAGTTGTCATCCCTAGGGTGGCCATAGCTTGATGTATGGCACGGAGAGATTGGATACATACTCGTGCTGTGATGAGGGAGCGGCTACGCCTCCAACAACGGTGTACGGTGTACTTGTGCTGTGATGAGGGAGCGGCTACGTCTCCAACAAACGTTCCTGTGCTGTGGAAGGTCCAGAGGCGGGGGGAGTATGCCCTGGTGGTATGGTATCTGTGGTGGAGGAGGTGGAGTTGGGGGACGGGTATGTGACCGACACACTGACCTGTAGGTGAGTAGACATAGGCGGTGCTCCCGTTGTTGAGCTGAGGGTGGGGGGAGGTAGTGGTAAACAAACACCACCACATTGAATGAAAGGAAGGTATGATAGGTAATGGAAAAATAAATGATAACGCCTGGTGGGGCGTGGTATGAAGGGAGCCCTGTTTTACGGTGGTAGAGAACGGGCTTCTACTTTACCTGGGCAGTGCTACCTTGGCAGTTGACAGCGATCGCGAGCAGTAAAGCCGTAGGGATTGGAACCCGGCACCTTCATCGGTTCAACGAGCTCAACCATTGAACCATCCGTCAAAATGGGATTAGTGCACGTGTAAGTGCGTGCACCGGATTTGTAAATAAAACTTGTCATTCCACGTCTCAAAAGCAGTTTTTGGAGGGTCTGTTACTCTGTTACATTGCAAACGTAGATACTGCCAATTAATACATCCCGTGCTTAGGAGAGTGATGCAGTAGTGTTTGTACTGACCATGTTTACTCCGCCTGCAGGTGGTGAGCAGCCTGGAGGCTGGTAGACCATGTTACCGCAACAACCAAGGCAGTACAAGGCAATACAAGGCAGTGAGCAGCCTGGAGGCTGGTACAACAATCAATCCAATCCAATTCCGGACTACAATGTATAACCTAAATCATAAACCCTGCGGGCTTGAACTGGGCCAACTATCGCCTGTCAATGACAATACAATGTACTGCGATGTACACAATCATAACCAGTTTGTCATGTTGAAAGAAACTCAATTGGAGAACAGGTTCTATCTAGAGGGTACTTCAAATGGCCAAATTGGCCAGCGCTTTAGCGCACTCGAAAACAAAAATTTGCGCTTTGTAGTACAAAATCGCAAAAATTGCTTGCTGCGCCCACAGGGGGTTGCAAAAAACTGCGCTTAAAGCGCAGAGGGAGTCAACAAATCAGCGCTCAAAAGCGCGCGCTTTGAATTACCCTGATGTACACAATCATAACCAGTTTGTCATATTGAATTAAACTTAATTGGAGAACAGGCTCTCTCTAGAGGGTGAGTAGTACGAGATGGTACGATGGCCAGAG
Source organism: Chlamydomonas sp. ICE-L (assembly GCA_013435795.1). Lineage (NCBI taxonomy): Eukaryota > Viridiplantae > Chlorophyta > Chlorophyceae > Chlamydomonadales > Chlamydomonadaceae > Chlamydomonas > Chlamydomonas sp. ICE-L. Next base: position 324,840 of record JACBWV010000825.1, read on the forward strand.
GAAGTGCCGCTTCTGCGTTCTGCCCCGGAGGGGATACCAGTCAGGCTAGCCCTCCCTGGAGACCTGCGCGGGGAAGTCCCTTTGCCTGGCTTGGCTGGCGACAGAATGGAGGAGAGGAAAACATTGCCAGAATGGTCTGAGCTCATGTAGGGCTCCTGACCAGCAGCGTCCCTGGTGGGGGAGGCAAAAGTGGCTTGGCCCTGTGCTGCAGCTGCCACAGCAGAGGCAGCTGCAGCTGCAGACGACATGCTCACACGGCCTCCAGTGGTGTGGTGAGTTGAGGAAACACCCACACCAGCCACGGTGGGATGAGAGGAAGAGGCCCTCTCCCCACCCGCAGCAGCTGCAGACTGAGACCGAGAGCGCCGAGCAGTGGCTCCAGCGGAGGGAGCATGAGGTGGCACCATAAGAGAGGTTGTAAATCCGTCAAAGCCAGTGTAGCTTAAGGCCCCTCTGGCTCGCCCTCCTCCACGAGATCCTGATAGGTACCTACATGTTTGAATGTATGAAAGTTTGAATGACAGGTACCTACATGTTTGAATGTCTGAAAGTTTGAATGACAGGTACCTACATGTTTGAATGTCTGAAAGTTTGAATGACAGGTACCTAAATGTTTGAATGTTTGGATGTTTGAATGACAGGTACCTACATGTTTGAATGTTTGAGTGACCGGTAACCTGAATGTTTGAATGACAGGTGCTTAAACGTTTGAATGTTTGAATGACCGGTACCTAAATGCTTGAATGTTTGAATGACATGTACCTAACTGTTTTGATGGGTGGATAGTCATCAGTACATATTATTACTGCTACTGCTCATTACTGCTTTTCTCATCACCACCATTCTTTTGCAGGGGACTTCAGACACAAACACAACTAGTGCACTCAATATGGATGGCACAGCCCCTCTCAGTGGTATACAATGGTCTAAAGGTAGACCAGATTGCTGTAGGACGAAGAGTCGGGGGTTCGACTCCCCTTTTGGTCGCTCTTGGCGTTGCAGGTCGTCGTCAACCGCGATGGTAGCTTGTCCAGTTGAGGTAGGAGACCGCTCCCCACCCGCATACGACGGGCTCCCTTAGCACCACGCCTCATCATCACTTTTTTTTTATGGATGGAAAATACCCCCCCCCCCCCCCCCCCCCCCCTTCCACCCCAGGGGTTCACTTCATCAATGTTTGTTCTTTTTAGCCCTTCCTTACATGGTTGGGCAAGCCCCTTAAGCCTATTTGGCCAACCCCTGGATATAGAAACATATCCCCCCCCCCCCCCCCCCCCCCCCCCGACCCCTGGACATACAAACATACCCCCCCCCCCCCAACCCCCTGGCTCTCCCTCCTCCACGAGATCCTGATAGGCATCCAAGCATTCGGATGGATGGATGGATGGATGGCAGGTGATTCGGATGGATGGATAGATGGATAGCATTTGGATGGGTGGATGGATAGGGGGCAGGAATCAGGCACAGATGATGTTATGCCCCCTGTCTTTCTACCTTTCTGTTTGTCTGTCTGTCTGTCTGTCTGTCTGTCTGTCTGTCTATTTGTTTGTCTACTCGTCTGTCTATCTATCTGTCTCCCTTTCTGTCTGTCTGTCTGCCTTTCTGCTTGTCTGTTTGCCTGTCCGTATGTCGTTTTCTGTGTATCTGTCATCTATTCTGTGTTCCCACTTGCCTGCCGGCCCCTTTTTTGTTTTCTGGCTACATGTAACAGCTTCCAAGTAGCTCCCTTTTATCATCCTTGAGCCAGAATTGAAGCCAGCTAGAGCACCCAAAAACTTCATCGTAGGCATCCAAATGCAGCTGAATGCTTTGGGCCTGTCCCAATGGCTGGCTAATAGGGCTGTGGTGTATGACGCACATGACCCAATACATTCACCAATCGGACACCACGTTTTCCTCGTGGACCACAGGGGCTGGATGGAAGCTGCTAGACGTAGCTAAAAAAAGTCCTATGCAGTGTTGCAAGCGACGCGGAAAATTGGCGGAGAGTGTTGGCAATGGAACGACAGGTGGCAACGATGGAGCTGACCGAGAAGCCAGTTAGTTGTGAGACAGTTGGCTGACGTGTCAGCCTTCGTCTCAGTCGTCGTCAGTCGGACGGACACACAGACGGACAATGGGGTGAATCTTGGGGCTCTTGCCCCCTAGAAAGGGGGGCTCTGCCAAAAATAAAAGCACTTCCGGCCCATATTATAGGGACTCTTTCCTGCTTCCGGGGGTTCTCACAACCAAACTAACCAACCCCAACCCTTAAGACACATGCACTACCCCCAAGTTCTAATGCACATGCCCTATCCCCTTGCCCTATCCTTAACCCCTAAGGCAAATGCATTAACCCTAAATTCTAATGCACATGCCCTATCCTCTTGCCCTATCCCCAACCCCTAAGGCAAATGCATCACCCCCAAATTATTATGCATGTGCTATATCCCCTTACCCTACCCCCAACCCCTAAGGCACTTGCCCCACCCCCAAGTTCTAAAGCACATGCCCTATCCCCACCCCCAAGCCTTAATTTACATGCCCTATCCCCTTGCCCCCCAGCGCACCAGCAAAACTACTTTTTCCCCAACAATACCAACCCTTTCACTTATACCATATGAACCATACCAACCCACTGACCTGCGCGCGTGAAGACTAATATGACTAATACCATACCAACCCACTGACCTGCGCATGTGAAGACTAATATTATACCATATACCATATACTAATACCATACCATATACCATATACTAATATTATATACCATAACCCTAATAATGCCATACCATATACCATATACCATAACCCTAATATTACCTTACCATAACCCTAATAATGCCTAACCATATACCATATACCATAACCCATGCCATGCCATATACCATATACCATAACCCTAATATTATATACCATATACTAATATTATACCATATACTAATACCATACCAAACCACTGACCTGCGCGTGTGAAGACTAATATGACTAATACCATACCAACCCACTGACCTGTGCATGTGAAGACTAATATGACTAATACCATAACAGTATGACTAATACCATACCAACCCACTGACCTGCACATGTGAAGATCATAGTTATCTTCAAACACGGGGTGTGGCAGACCTGCTGTTGTGGTTGTGGTGGCCCAAGAGCGTCCTAGGCGTGTGAGGTCACGTCCTATGGGGTGTGGGCAGGAGTGGGTGTGGGTGCAGATTATAGTTATCTTCAAAGACGGGTTGTGGTATACCTGATGTGGTGGTGGTGGTTGGGGTGGCCCAAGAGCGTCCTAGGCGTGTGAGGTCACGTCCTATGGGGTGTGGGCAGGTGTGGGTGTGGGTGACGATTATAGATATCTTCAAAGACGGGGTGTGGTAGACCTGATGTGGTGGTGGTGGTTGGGGTGGCCCAAGAGCGTCCTAGGCGGTGTGAGGTCACGTCCTATGGGGTGTGGGCAGGTGTGGGTGTGGGTGACGATTATAGATATCTTCAAAGACGGGGTGTGGTAGACCTGATGTGGTGGTGGTGGTTGGGGTGGCCCAAGAGCGTCCTAGGCGTGTGAGGTCACGTCCTATGGGGTGTGGGCAGGAGTGGGTGTGGGTGCAGATTATAGTTATCTTCAAAGGCGGGTTGTGGTTGACCTGGTGTGGTGGTGGTTGTGGTGGCCCAAGAGCGTCCTAGGCGTGTGAGGTCACGTCCTATGGGGTGTGGGAAGGTTTGGGTGTGGGTGACGATTATAGTTATCTTCAAAGGCGGGTTGTGGTTGACCTGGTGTGGTGGTGGTTGTGGTGGCCCAAGAGCGTCCTAGGCGTGTGAGGTCACGTCCTATGGGGTGTGGGAAGGTGTGGGTGTGGGTGACGATTATAGTTATCTTCAAAGACGGGTTGTGGTATACCTGATGTGGTGGTGGTGGTTGTGGTGGCCCAAGAGCGTCCTAGGCGTGTGAGGTCACGTCCTTTGGGATGTGGGCAGGTTTGGGTGTGGGTGAAGATCGCAGTTATCATCAAACAAGGGGTGTGGTAGACCTGCTGTTGTTGTTGTGGTGGCCCAAGAGCGTCCCAGGCGAGTGAGGTCACGTCCTGTGGGATGTTGGAAGGTGTGCGAGAGGTTAAAGATCATAGTTAACCTTCCCCCCATTGCACTGGTCCTAAACTTCTAGGGTGAGTGCATGCATTGGTATGTGTGTGTGTTGAGGAATCCCCCCCCCCCCCCCTCCCATTGCACTGCTCCTTACCTACTAGGGTGCGTGCATTGGTTTTTTGTGTGTGTGTGTGTGCGTGTGTGTATAATATTTTGTGTGTTAGGGAATCTATCCCCCTCCCCATTGCATTGCTCCTTACCTACTAGGGTGTGCGCATGCATTGGTTTCATGTGTGTGTGGGGGGGAATATTTTGTGTGTTGTGGAATCCCCCCCCCATTGTACTGCTCCTTACCTACTAGGCTGCGTGCATGCATTGGTGTGTGTGTGTGTGTGTGTGTGTGTGTGTGTAGTGTTTGTGTGTTGAGGAATCTCCTCCCCCCCCCCCCCCCCCCCCATTGCACTGCTCCTTACCTACTAGGGTGTGCGCATGCATTGGTTTCGTGTGGGTGGGTGTGGGAAATATTTTGTGTGTTGAGGAATCCCCCCCCCCCCCCCCCCCCCCCCCCCATGGCACTGCTCCTTACCTACTAGGGTGCGTGCACTCTGTGGGTGGTTCACAGGGCCAATGGGAGAGAGCTCACTACCCAGTTGACCTGCTACATTAGGAACCACGAAAAATGTGACTATCATCATCATCATTATTGCACTGCTCCTTACCTACTAGGCTGCATGCATGCATTGGTGTGTGTGTGGTAGTATCTGTGTGTTGTAGAATCCCATCATTGCACTGTGTGGGTGGCCAATGGGAGAAAGCTCACCCCAGGGTAGACCTGCTACATTTAAAACCACAAAAAATGTAACTATCATCATCATCATCATTGCACTGCTCCTTACCTACTAGGCTGCGTGCATGCATTGGTGTGTATGTGTATGTGTATGTGTATGTAGTGTTTGTGTGTTGCGTGCACTCTGTGTGTGGTTCACAGAGCCAATGGGAGAAAGCCCCATGGTGGATCTGCTTCATTTGGAACCACGAAAAATGTAACTATCATCATCATCATCAGTATTGCACTGCTCCTTACCTACTAGGGTGCATGCATTTGTGTGTGTGTGGTAGTATCTGTGTGTTGTAGAATCCCATCATTGCACTGTGTGGGTGGCCAATGGGAGAAAACTCACCCCAGGGTGGACCTGCTACATTTGGATCCACACAAAATGCTACTATCATCATCATCATCATCATTATTGCACTGCTCCTTACCTACTAGGCTGCGTGCATGCATTGGTGTGTGTGTGTGTGAAGTGTTTGCGTGTTGTGGAATCCCCCCCCCCCCCATTGCACTGCTCCTTACCTACTAGGGAGCGTGCATGCATTGGTTTCGTGTGTGTGGGGGTGAATATTTTGTGTGTTTGAGGAACCCCCCCCCCCCCCCCCCCCCCCCCCCCCCCCATTGCACTGCTCCTTACCTACTAGGGTGCGTGCATGCATTGGTGAGTGTGTGTTGTGGAATTCCCCCCCTCCCCCCTGTTGCACTGCTCCTCACCTACTAGGGTGCATTCACTATGTGTGTGGTTCACCGGGCTAATGGGAGAAAGCCCACCCCAGGGTAGACCTGTTATACCTGGAACTACGAAAATTTAACTATCATCATCAAACTCATTATTGCACTGCTCCTTACCCACTAGGGTGCGTGCATGCATTGGTGGGTGTGTGTGTGTAGTGTTTGTGTGATGTGGACCCCCCCCCCCCCCCCCCCCCCCCCCCCTTCCCCCCCCATTGCACTGCTCCTTACCTACTAGGGTGCGCGCACTCTGTGGGTGGTTAACAGGGCCGATGGGAGAAACCTCACCCCCCAGTTGACCTGCTGTCTTAGGCACCACGCCCCCCCAGCGTGTGGTGGTGGTGGCATGTGTAGGGGTGGTGGGGGCACTGGATATTAGGGGGGCCTGGGGAAGAGTAGGAGTATTGCCCAAGGGGGTCCTGGAGCGGTCGGTGATGTAGGGGGATGCATCGGATCGCATCGCGTGTGCCAAAGTTGTTGCTGCGTGGTTGGTGTTGCGAAGGGGCTCACTGCAGACAGGGAGGAAGAGGGGGATGGGAGTCTGTGTGTGTATGCATGTGTTTGTGTGTATGAGTGTGTGCGTGGTTGTGTGTGTATGTGTGGGTGTGCATGGGTATGCCAATGTTGTTGCTGTGTCGTTGGTTTTGCGAAGGGGCTCACTGCAAACAGGGAGGAGGAGGAGGAGGAGGAGGAGGAGGAGGGGGAGGAGGAGGAGGAGGAGGAGGGGAGGGAGGAGGAGGGAGGTGTGAGTCTGTGTGTGTATGTATGTGTGTGGTTGCCTGCGTGGTTGGTGTTGCGAAGAGGCTCACTGCAGATCAGGAGGAGGAGGGGGATGTGAGTCTGTGTGTGTATGCATGTGTGTATGTGTGCGTATGTGTGTATGAGTGTGTGTATGTGTGTGTATGAGTATGTGTGTATGAGTATGCCAATGTTGTTGCTGCGTGGTTGGTGTTGCGAAGGGGCTCGCTGCAGATAGGGAGGAAGAGGGGGATGTGAGTCTGTGTGTGTACGCATGTGTGTATGTGTGCGTATGTGTGTACGAGTGTATGCACCAGTGTGTGTATGTGTGTAAGAGTATGCCGATGTTGTTGCTTCGTGGTTGGTATTGCGAAGGGGTTCACAGGGATGATGTGGATGAGGATGAGGAAGGGGGGGGGGGGGGGGGGGGGGGGGGGGGGGGGGGGGGGGAGTCTTTGAGTTGTATGTATGTGTAGGTTGGTGTTGTGCTAAGGGGCTCACTGCTATCAGGGAGGAGGAGGAGGAGGTGGGGTGGGGTTGGGGGGAAGTCTGTGTGTGTATGAGTGTGTGCTGTGCGGGGTTGTGGTATGTGCTCTATGTGGGTTGGTTGTTGCAAAGGGGCTCACTGCTAAGAGGGAGGAAAAGGAAGAGAAGGAGGAGGGGGTGGGGTGGTATGGGATGGGGAGTCTGTGTGTGTGTGTATGAGTGTGTGTGTGCGGGGTTGTGTATGTGTGTGTGTGTGGTTGGTGTTGCAAAGGGGCTCACTGCTAAGAGGGAGGAGGAGGAAGAGGAGGAGGGGGTGGGGTGGGGAGTCTGTGTGTGTGTATGAGTGTGTGTGTGCGGGGTTGTGTATGTGTGTGTGTATGAGTGTGTGTGTGCGGGGGTTGTGTATGTGTGTGTGGTAGTTGGTGCTTGCATAAGGGGCTCACTGCTAAGGGGGAGGAGGAGGAGGAGGAAGAGGAGGAGGGGGTGGGGTGGGGAATCTGTGTGTGTGTATGAGTGTGTGTGTGTGGGGTTGTGTATGTGTGTGTGTGTGTTGGTGTTCAATGGTCTCACTTCTAAGAAGGGAGGAGAGAATGAGGAGGAGGTGTGGGGTGGGGATTCTGTTTTTGTGTTCGAGTCGTGTGTGTGCGGGGTTGTGTATGTGTGTGTGTATGAGTGTGTGTGTGCGGGGTTGTGTATGTGTGTGTGTGCGGGGTTGCGTATGTGTGTGTGTATGAGTGTGTGCGTGCCGGGGTGTGTGTGTGTGTGTGTATGTGTGTGGTACCTGATGCGGGGCTTGTGTATGTGTGTGTGTAGTATGAGTGTGTAGTGTGCGGGGATTGTTGTATGTGTGTTTTGTGTCGTGATGCGTGTCGTGTGGTGCAGGGTTTGTTTTATGTGTGTGTATGAGTGTGTGTGGGTGCGGGTTGTGTATGATTCGTGTGTGGCGGTGGTTGTGTACTGTGTCTATGTGTGTTCTTGGTTGTTGCAAGGGCTCGACTGGCTCAAGAGGGAGTGATAGGAGACAGGTAGGAGGGTGGGGTCGGGTCTGGGATGGGTATGTCTGTGTGTGGGTGTATGAGTGTTGTGTGTGGGGGTTGTGTATCGTGGCTGTGTGTGTGTTGGTGTTGGCAAAGGGGCTCACGTCTAGAGGGAGGAGGAGGAGTACGGAGGGGGGGTGTGGGTGGGGAGTCTGTGTGTGTGTATGAGTGTGTGTGTGCGGGGTTGTGTATGTGTGTGTATGAGTGTGTGTTTACGGAGTTGTGTATGTGTGAGGCGGCGGGGGGGGGGGGGCTCCGGCCCAGGGTGGGGGGGGGGGGGGGGGGTCGTCGGGGAGGGGGGTGTGGGGGGGGGGTAGTGTGTAGTTGAGTGTTGCAAAGGGCTTCACTCGGCTAAGAGGGAGCGTAGGAGGAATAGGAGGACGGGGGTTGGGGTGCGGGAATTCTGTGTGGTGTTATGAGTGTGTGTTGTGCAGGTTGTTATTTGTGTGTGTGTGTGCGGGGTTGTGGTATGTGTGTGGTGGTGGTGGTGTTGGCAAAGTGGGTCTCCCTGCTAAGATGAGGAGGAAGGAGAGGGGTGGGGTGGGAGAGTCTGTGTGGTGTTTGATTGGTGTGTGCGGGGTTGTTGTATTGTGTGTGTATAGTGGTGTGTGGTGCGTTGGTATGTGTGTGGTGGTGGGTGGTGTATGAGTGTGTGTGTACGGGGTTGTGTATGTGTGTGTGTGTAGTTGGTGTTGCAAAGGGGCTCACTGCTAAGAGGGAGGAGTAGGGGGTGGAGGGGTGAGGGGTGGGTATGTGTGGGTATGAGGGGGGGTGGGGGGGTTGGGGGGGGGAGGGTGTGTGTATGATGTGGGTGTGTGCGGGGTTGGGTAGGGGGGGGTTATATGAGTGGGTGTGTGCGGTGGTGGTGATGTGTGTGTGTAGGGTGGGTGTGTGCGGGTGGTGTAGTGTGTGTAGAGGGTGTTGTAGGTGCGGGTTTGTGTATGTGTGGTGTGTTGTATGAGTGTGT
>JACBWV010000825.1:341614-507579 GCA_013435795.1 Chlamydomonas sp. ICE-L
TCATCTCATCCTCATCCTCATCCTCATCCTCATCCTCATCCTCATCCTCATCCTCATTCCTCATCCTCATCCTCATCCTCATCCTCATCCTCATCCTCATCCTCATCCTCATCCTCATCCTCATCCTCATCCTCATCCTCATCCTCATCCTCATCCTCATCCTCATCCTCATCCTCATCCTCATCCTCATCCTCATCCTCATCCTCATCCTCATCCTCATCCTCATCCTCATCCTCATCCTCATCCTCATCCTCATCCTCATCCTCATCCTCATCCTCATCCTCATCCTCATCCTCATCCTCATCCTCATCCTCATCCTCATCCTCATCCTCATCATCATCCTCATCCATCATCCTCATCCTCATCCTCATCCTCATCCTCATCCTCATCCTCATCCATCCTCATCCTCATCCTCATCCTCATCCTCATCCTCATCCTCATCCTCATCCTCACATCCTCCTCATCCTCCTCAGCCTCCTCCCATTCCTCGCATCCTCCTCACCTCCTCATCCTCCTCAATCCTCCCTCTCCTCCCATCCTCATCCTCCTCATACCTCCTCATCCTCCTCATCCTCCGCTTCGCTCCCATCCTCGTCACTCCATCTCCTCATCCTCCGCATCCCTCCCATCCTCCTCACCTAGCTCAGCCGTCCTTCATCCGCCTCATCCCTCCTCATCCTCCTCATCCGTCCTCACCTCTCTCATCCTCCTCATCCTTCCTCATCCCCTCATCAATTCCTCCGCAGTCCTCCTCATCCTCCTCATCCTCCTCAATCCTCCTCATCCTTCCGCTCCTCCTCAGCCGCCGGGCATCCATCACACTATTCCTCCTCATCTCGTGCCCTCTTCTCTGCCCATCCTCCTCACCTCCTCAGGAACCTCCTCATCCTCTCTCCGTCCCCCCCTCATTCTCCTAGCCGCACTCACCTCCCTCATCCTCCGCATCTCTCCCTCACCTCTCCCATCCTCCTCATCCTCCTCATCCTCCCTCATCCTCCTCAGTATCTCCTCCATCTCCGCATCCTTCCTCGTCCCTACCTCATCCTCCTCATTCCTCCTCATCCTCCTCATACCTCCTTCATCCTCCCTGCCTCCTCCTCAGCCTCCTTCAATCCGCTCTCTCATACCTCCTCTATCCATTCCTCATCGACCCCCTCATCCTCCGTCATCCTCTCTCCTCCTCACCTCCACATCCGCCTCCTCCTCCTCCATCCGCTCATCCTCCTCATCCTCCTCATCCTCCTCATCCTCCTCATCCTCCTCATCCTCCTCATCCTCCTCATCCTCCTCATCCTCCTCATCCTCCTCATCCTCCTCATCCTCCTCATCCTCCTCATCCTCCTCATCCTCCTCATCCTCCTCATCCTCCTCATCCTCCTCATCCTCCTCATCCTCCTCATCCTCCTCATCCTCCTCATCCTCCTCATCCTACCCACCTCTCCCTCCCATCCTCACTCCTCCCTACCATCATCCTCTCCTCATCCTCCTCATCCTGCCCTCATCCCTACCTCTCCTCACTCAATCCTCCTCATCCGCCTCCTCCCCTCTCTCCTCCTCATCCCGCCTCATCCTCCTCATCCTTCCTCATCAACCATCTGCATCCCTCCTCATCCTCCTCATTCCTCCTCAATACCACCTCATCCTCCTCATCCTCCCTCATCCTCTCATCCTCTCATCCGCCTCATCCTCACTCACTCCTCCTCCACTCCTCGCCTCATCGCCTCATCCTATCCTCATACCCATCCTCATCCTCCCCTCAGCCTCATCCTCTCCCCCTCCTCATCCTCATCCTCATCTCATCTCATCACTCATCCTCATCCGCTCCTCAGCCTCATCCTCACCTCAGCCTCATCCTCAATCCTCATCCATCCTCATCGAAGAATCATCTCATCCTCAATCATCCTCATCCTCATTCCTCATCATCATCCTCATCATCATCCTCATCCTCATCACATCCTCATCATCCTCATCATCCTCATCATCCTCATCATCCCATCAATCCTCATCTCTCAATCATCCCTCATCATCCGCATCATCCTCTCATCCTCATCATCCTCCATATCCTCAGTCATCCTCATCATCCTCATCATCCCCATCATCCTCATCATCCTCCTCATCCGCCGCCTACCACCTCACTCCTCATCTCCTGCAGCCTCCTCATCTCCTATCCTCCTCATCCTCCCTCATCCCCCTCATCCTCCTCTCCGCCTCATCCTCCGCATCCTCCTCATCCCCCTCAATCCTCCTCATCCTCACTCATCCCCCCATCAGTCCTCACTCATCCATCCTCATCCTCCTCCTACCCTCCTCATGCCTCTCATCTCTCTCCACCTCCTCAATCCTTCATCCTCATCATCCGATCATCCTCACATCCTCATCATCCTCAGCATCCTCATCATCCATCATCTTCCTTCATCATCCTTCTCTCAGGTCCCTCATCATCCTCATCATCCTCATCATCCTCAGCACCGCATCAGCCTCATCATCCTCATTCCTACCTCATCATCCGCTCATCATCCCATCATCCTGCTCTCCCATCATCTACCTCATCACTCATCATCCTCATCATCCGCATCACCTCATCATCCTCATCCCTCCTTCTTCATACACATCATCCTTCATCTCGCTCATTCATCCTCATCATCTCTCATCACCTCATCTCGGACATCATCATCCCTCATCATCCTCAATCACCTCATCATCCTCAATCTTCCTCAGCATTCCTCCTCATCCTCCTCACACCTCCTCATCGCCCTGCCCATTCCATCCTACATCCCTCACTACAATTACCCTCCTCACATGCCTCCCATCCTCCGCATCCTCCCTCATCTCGTCCTCATCCTCCTGCATGCCACCTCGTACCTCGACCTCATCCTCATCCTCATAATCATCCTCAGTCCTCACTCCTACATCCGTCAGCCCTCATACCTCAAGTCATCATCCTCATAGCTCATCCTCATTCCCTCTCATACTCCTCCTCATCCCATTCCGCATCCGCTCCTCATCCTCATCCTCATCCTCCTCCTCACCCCTCCTCATCCTCCCTCCTCTCCTCCTCCTCATCCCCTCCTCGACCTCAGCTCCTCAGCCCCTCCTCTCCCCTCCTCATCCTCGCCCTCCCCTCCTCCGCCTCCCTCTACTCATACACTCCCTCACCGGCATCCTCCTCCTCATCCTCGCTCCTCAATTCCTCCTTCTTCTCCTCCCTCCTCATCCTGTCCCCTCATCATCCTCCGCCTCATCCTCCTCATCATCTGCGTCGCGCATCATCCCCTCCTCATCTCCTCCGCATCATCCTCCGCAGCTCCTCCATCATCAGCCTCCCTCATCATCCTCCTCCATCATCCTCCTCATCATCCTCCTCATCATCCTCCTCATCATCCTCCTCATCATCCTCCTCATCATCCTCCTCATCATCCTCCTCATCATCCTCCTCATCATCCTCCTCATCATCCTCCTCATCATCCTCCTCATCATCCTCCTCATCATCCCCTCATCATCCTCCTCATCATCCTCCTCATGCATCCCTCCTGACAAGCATCCTCCTCAATCAATCCTCCCTCGCCTCCGCATCCTCCTCCCTCACCATCCTCTCATCCCTCCTCTCATCCTTCCTCAGCCTCCTCATCCTCCTCACCTCCCATCCTCTCATCCCTCCTCCTCCGCTCAGCATCCCTCCGCATCCGCCTCCATGCCTCCTCATCCTCATCCTCCCTCATCATCCTCCTCATCCTCATCGGTCCTCCTCATCAGCCTCCTCGATCCTCATCCCTCCTCATCCTACTGCATCCTCCTCCTCATGCCGTCATTCCTCCCTCATCCGCCTCATCCTCATCCTCATCCTCCTCATCCTCCTCGAGCCCCTCATCCTCCTCATCCGCAATCATCCTCCTCATCCTCCTCAATCTCTCCTCCAGCTCTCTCTCATCCCCTCATCCTCCTCATCCTCCTCATCCTCCTCATCCTCCTCATCCTCCTCATCCTCCTCATCCTCCTCCTCCTCCTCATCCTCCTCATCCTCCTCATCCTCCTCATCCTCATCATCCTCCTCATCCTCATCATCCTCATCATCCTCATCATCCTCATCATCCTCATCATCCTCATCATCCTCATCCAGTCCTCTCATCCATCCTCATCATACCTCATCCATCCTCAGCATCCGGCATCATCCGCATCATCCTCAGCCTCCTCCTCAGATCCTCATCATCCTCAGCTCCTCCATCTCATCCTCATCTCAACCCTCATCCATCCTCCTCTCCTCATCGCTCATCCTCAGCAAATTCGCATCCTCATCATCATCCCTCATCCCATCAGCATCCTCATCGCATCAGCATCTCCTCGTCATCAGCATCAGCATCCTCATCCTCATCCTCATCCTCATCAGCATCCACCTCGTCCTCATCCTCAGCCTCAATCGTCATCAGCATCCTCAGCCAGCAATCAGCAGCAGCAGCCTCAATCCGGAGCAGCTTCAGACATCCACTCATCAGCACGCATCAGCATCAGCAGCAGCACAGCACATCACAGCAGCAGCATCAGCATCAGCACAGCAGCAGCACGCGACAGCCGCGGCTCAGCTCACAGCACATCAGCAGCAACATCATCAAGCAGCAGCGACCATCTATCATCAGCATCATTCAGCATCTCAATTCAGCACATAATTCAGAGCTCATCATTCCTCTCATCAATTCATCATCAATTCATCATCAAATCATCATCATCATCATCATCATCATCAATCATCATCATTATCATCATCATCATCATCATGATCCTCACACTCTTATCCTGGTAGGCTGATTAACCAGAGGCCATACGCCTGTTAATACAAAGGGGGCCCTGCCTCTTGGACACACATCACGGTCCATCTTCACCACATCAACCCTCGGTCCTTGGCCAGACTGCCCAACATGAGGCCCGTAACGCCTGTGCTACTCAGAGGGGGGCTGACCAACCCCAGTCCGGCAGACGGTTGGATGGGAAAGAAGCGCGCTAGACATTAGCCGAGTCTTTACCCGGACCCAGGATAGCTCTTGCTTTCATACTTCAACCATAGTATCCATCATACTTCAACTGTGCCATTCACACTCTGGCAGGCTGGCCAACGCGAAAAGTACGGCTGTTATCTAACATCTGCGGGGCTGACCCCTGCAGGCAGACGGTGGGCGATGGACCAAAGAGCGACCTTGAACTCATATTGCTTAGACAAGCAAACCCCTTATACGTCTCGCCACAGTCACCAAATCACACGATGTCATGCGGCACTGACCATACGCGAGGCAGTACGTCTGTTACTACAGAGGGGGGCTGACCCCGACAGGCAGATGGTGGACGGAGAAAAGAGCGCGCTTGACATTGCCGAGTCCTTGACACTACCGGAAGTGTGTGCGCTGCTGATGCAGAAATCGGTGGCCACAGCAGCTCACAAGGCCCTTCAGGACTCGGAGACACGGCGAAAGGTTGTTGGGGTTGAAATGATCTAATGGCATTAACTCTATTTTATGAGAATGAAGAATACACATGAATGGGATATTTGGAGTGTGTGGATGAGATGGATGATGGATGGAGTGGATAACTGATTGATGGATGATGAATAGAATTTTAGAGAATGAATAGTATCGAAGGAATTTTAGAATGATTGGAAATTTGTGAAATTGAAATTGCATTCAACACACTCGAGTAATGCGCCACTACCTCAGTACGTCTATTTAAGGACACCATGCGTAATCCGGAGCTAGCATAGTCACAAAAAGTGTCCTCTTTGTCAGGGAGTCTGAATAAGCCCCTATGGGCACAACTTTAACAAGGGAACCAGGGAAATTACTAATCCCCTGTATTGAGCCCTGTTGGGTCTCCATAAAGCGTCTGCACTGTAAAATACTTTGAAAGCTAGAATAGAGTGAGAGTGGACTGTGTCTGCCAGTCGAAGGGCACACAATCTGTTAAGTCCAAGTGTAGCCATAGAAGTCAAAAAGGAAGTTGGGATAGTACCCCGTTGTTCCAATTGTGATAACTACGTAGTGAACAAGATATCCAGCTCGATTGGAGGCCATCCACTAGTCTAGCATGCTGGGCCATGTTTAGTGATAAACTTGGTAGCATGGTTGGTATCAGAGCAATAGCCAAGCTCAAGGAGCCAAATTTCTTTATCTCTTAAGACGGTAGGAGAGTCTATGTCAGGTAGGATGGGCAAGGTCAGGTCTCATTCTCCTCCAGGCCTCTTCTGTAATAGAGGAAGGGCGTAGCCAGTCAGGGAGGCGTTGCCTAGGACCCCCCTGGGGAGGTCCTCTTCCTTGCCAGCGTCCATAATCATTCTGCGTGAGCCCAGGTCGCCAGTGCGATGGCCTTGTGGATGAGTCGCACCTGCGGCGTCATGTCTCTTGATATAGAGCCCCTTGAAAGTCTGGTGTGAGCAGCCCGCCAGAATGTGGCCCTCTCCGTCCTCACATATGCGGCATATGGGGCATAGAGGGTTTGTGGGCGGGTGGGTGTTGTTAATATAAGGAAGTTTTCCACCGATATGCAAGTTTACGATTCCACAGTTCGACCCCAGCGGGCTTTAAGGATGTGGAAGTTAGTTTTATGCTGGATAAGGGTAGAGGACCAAAATTTATTACTTGCATGAGGAAGTTGGTGAGGAGTGTTTATCGGCCCAGGTGGTTGCATAAATCCCTTTAAGCGGGTGTTGGCCAAGGTGGCAAGCTAGTGGGTAGGTTGGAGCTGATGCCTTGTGTGAGGTTAGGTGCTAGAATGCGTGGGGGGGATATCTCCCATGGGCGTGCGAGGAGGTTGGGACAGTGGGCCAGTAAACATTGTGTCTGGGGATTTCCCCAGTGTTATCAGTATATCTGCTGGAGGCAGGGTCATCTGCGGCCTTACGCGCTAGGCTGTCAGCCCGGTCATTTCCAAGAATGCCTGTGTGGGAGCGTACTTTGCAAAGGGTGGTGTGTGAGCCATGTACAATTCGTTGAATAAGGTGAGATTGGATTGAATGTAGCAGCTCAGCAGGTAGGGAGCGCGTGGCTGTGGTGGGATCATGGATCATTTTTTTGATGAGTTGAAGTGAACAAGACTGTCAGTGTGGAGGTGAGGTTAGTATCGTAATGGAATGTTAATAATGGCTTGGTGAATTGCCACTAGTTCTGCTCTGTTGTTAGTCCTGTGGCCCCCCGCCCCACCTGGGTTGATGGTGTAGCTCATCCCTGCAATGGGGACATAAACTGCAGCCCCTATTTTACTAGGGGAGGCTGAGTTACCTTTGATCAGGGCTGCCATCTGTGTAGACCTGGAGGCCTGCAGAGAGGATAGCTGGGTATGTGCATGGGTGAGTAGTGGGAGGAGTAAGAGGTTGAGGGTGCTCGCGGTGTGGAGTGTGCCAAGGTTTTGAGGTGAGTGATCGAGTTTTCTAGGGTAAGTGATCTGAGTGTCAGAGGAGGTGAGGGTGTCCAGGTGGGGTAATAGTGGTGGGCTCCCAGTGGGGGGAGAGCCTGTGCATGTGGTCGTGCCAAAGCTGATAAAGGCTTGAAGGTGGGAAAGTAGGTAAGTTGACTTTGGGGACTGCAGATAAGGATGAGGTGTAACTTTGGGTTGATGGGAGGGGTGTGGAGTTTACTGCCCAACCAGGTGTCAGAGGTATCATAAAGTTCAGAGTGGGGCCTGGAGTCAATGTAGTGGACCCAGGGTGGTGGAGAAGTTGTTGTAGGGAGCATAGCAAGTGTCAGGGATGAGCATGACAGTGCATGTGGGGGGCTGGACTGATGAAGTCTCAGCATAATCTGCACTGGCTAGGGCCCACCTGAGTGCTTGGTGTGCCAGGGTGACTGAGCTCGGGATGTCCACTAGGGAGCCCCCGGTCCAGACAGTGTGGAAGGGGTCCTCGTTGGACCAAAAGAGCTGGTCAGCTAGGTGAGGGAGGGAGTAGCTGAGAAGCTCTGATCATAGCTGAGAGGAGTAGAAGTTCGGTGGTGGGTGATACCTAGCTTTGCTATGGCTTGGGGAGGACAGGAGAGAGAATATTGGTAGAAGCAGGGGGTAAGCTCTGTACCTAGTGAGAGAGCAGCTAGGTCTGTATGGTAGGTTCCTCCCTGGGTTAGTTGTTGCATTTGGTAGGGTGGTAGTTTTGAAGCGCTCATAATTCTGC
This sequence comes from Chlamydomonas sp. ICE-L, assembly GCA_013435795.1. NCBI lineage: Eukaryota > Viridiplantae > Chlorophyta > Chlorophyceae > Chlamydomonadales > Chlamydomonadaceae > Chlamydomonas > Chlamydomonas sp. ICE-L. The sequence goes on from JACBWV010000825.1 coordinate 349,755, forward strand.
TGGAGGGAGGTAAGTCTGTTGTTGGGGGTTGTGCCCAATACATTTCCCAGTGGGGGTGTAGAGATAAGAGAGATGTTTGTGTGTGTGGGTGTTTCTGGCCATCCTTGTTGGTGAGGATGCCTGTTTGGATAATGTAGGAGAGGGGTGGTTGGATGTCCCAGTCTGGGTGTCTGTCTTGTGTATCCACATGCAGCAATTTGTGGACAAGGGCGTGGTTGTCAGCTTGGAAGCCTGGGGTGGTGGTCATTGGCCTTGCTGCTGAGGGTTGGTAAGGTGGGAGTCTTTCCTCAGATTTTGACAAGTGGTGGTGAAAGGGGCTGACTTAAAGGTGTGGACGAGTTGTCGTAGGCTTGTTGCCCCAGCATTTCGCAGAGGTGAGAGATGAGGTGAGATTGCGGTTTCCAGTGGATGATAGAAATGGTGGAAGTGACTGGTTTGCTGTAGTGGATGCTATATCCAGCTTGAGTGTAGGAATGGATGTGGTCATTGTGCATGGTTGTGGGAGCCCACTGAACGTGGGCAACAGTAGTACTGGTAGAGTTGCCGGTGTCTAGGGAGCGTTTGCTGCGCCAGCTAGTAATATAGAGAGCTTTGTATTGGGAGCCATAGGTGAGATGGAGTAAGCGAGTTGGCGTTGCAGGAGCGTTGGCCGTTGGGTAGAGCATAGCCTCGCGGAGCCTGTCAGGGTGGGAAGTTTTAGTTATGGCGTAGTGGCGGAAAAATCGCGTTGTGGTGCTATGGTGAATCCAGGATTTACACAGGTAGTGGCGGGCCGCCCAGGTTTCGTCTTTACTGTTGCAGCCCCACGCACGCTGCGCGTAGCTGTCAGCAGTTGTCGTAGGCCATGCCCACCATTGGTTCCCTTCGATGTCCCCAAGGGAATCCGCCCCGTAGTCTGCGTCAGTTAGAGGGGTGGAGGAGTAGTAGCGTTGGGTAGGGGTGGCAATAAAGTCAGTGGTGGGTGGGAGTTTGATAATGTCAGTAGTGTTAGGAGTGACTGCGTATTCGGCTGCGAGCTGGCGGTGCATGAGCGGGAGGGGTTCGGTGTGGGTGAGGGGGTAGTCGAATTTAGCCAGAGTTAGGTGGGCTATGAGAAGGTTAAGAGAGCGTCTGTGATGTTTGGTAATTTTGGAGGAAGTAATAAGGGGGAGATCAGTAGTGCTGATGAGGTGGGTTCCCGTAGGTGTGACCAGGTCATGGTAGGTATAAATATTCAAGTCGTGGAAGGGGGTCATGAGTTTGATAGGTATGGCATGAGGAGGAGAAGGTAGGGGGTGGATGTTAAGTTTGTCCAGAAGTTCTGTGTCATTCCAAGTGAGTTTGATGCTGGATTGGCTAAGGATATCAAGTTGACGGGCTAGAGACATGTGTGTTAACTGTTTAGAGGAAAGAGAGAGAGGGTTGAGTGTAGTCATAGTGGAAGTAGTTTTATTAAGAAGGGCTCAGGTGAGAATGCCAAGATGGCCCTGATCGTTCATGGCTTGTGTAAGGGCTGAAGCCGTGATTTGAGTGTACTCTGTAAGTAGGGAGGGAACTCCGAGACCTGCTTCTGTTTTAGGAAGTTGAAGGGCTCTAGTGGGAAAGGATCTGGGAAGTGTGCAGCAGAGTTTGACCGTTTTGAGAACTGCTCTATCAATGACGTGGATGTTAGTGAGTGAGAAGGGGGCTACTATCATGGGATATTTAATAGCTGCACGTATACATTGTGCGATAATGCGGACACATTGATCTGGAGTTGCTCTGGGTTTGGCTTTGGTTAGAATACGCAGTCCTTTATAATGAATGGTTGCTATGGTGGCGTGTAGTTGAGTTTTCCAATTAAGAGTGAGAGAGATGTGGACCCCAAGGTATTTGTAGGAGGTTGGTATGTTGCATAAGAGTCACCCAGAGGTATTTTGTTTAGGCGTTGTTTAAGGGTGTTGTTGTGGGTAGGATGGGAGGGGTGGGATTTGTGGAGAATGCCACTGACCACACATTTAGTGGCACTGAGTGGGATGCCAGACCAGACACTAAATTGTTGAACCTTACCACACTGGATTCGAAGATCCTCCGCGGTACTAGTGAGGACGGCAGTGTCGTCAGCGTAGCCCAAGCTACTAGTGTGATGCTCATCAGCTGTTGCGGCAGGTAGGGACGCTGCTCTGTAACCCCGCCCTCCAGAGCGGAGCCATCTGTGGAGGGGTTCTAGAAAGATAATGAAGAGGAGAGGGGACAGGGTGTCTCCCTGTATGGTGCCTCTGGTGATGGAGATAGGAGAGCCAGGCGTGTTGTTGAGAAGGATATGGGTGGTTGAGTTAGTGTAAATGCCCTTAATTGTGTCTATTGTGTCATGCGTGTAACCAAGATTGTGCATGATGCTCAGTAATTTCTGGTGATCAATCATGTTGAAGGCTGAGCTAAAGTCAAAGTAGGCAGCAAAAAGATCTTGATGAAAGAGGGCAGCGTCCTCTATATTGTGGAGAAGGTTGAGAAGTTGTCGGGAAGTGCTCTTGTCCTTTCGAAAGCCTTCCTGGCAGGCACTGAGAATATGGTTAGTTTCAGAGTAAGTTGTGAGAGTGTTTGTGACCAAGGAGGTCCATAGCTTGGCCACTGCGTTGTTGAGTCCTATCGGTCTGTAATTTTGTGGGAGACACGGGTCTGATTTCTTATAGAGCACAACTGTGTGAGAAATTTTCCAGCAGTCCGGGGTTTCCCCTAGAATCCATGCAAGTTGCATGAGTTTGTGGATGATTTGATGCATTTCAGTTGGGAGGCAGAGGATGAGCTCGTTGGGGATGCCACCTGGTCCAGTTGCTTTATTGGTGGCAAGCTTGCGGATGCAGTCAGTAAAAGTGGTAGAGGAGGAAAGGTAAGTGTAGGGAGAAGCTGTGTGTTGGATGGAGTTAGCTGGGGTTTCCAGGTGGTATTTGTCAATTTGGTGGACCCATGGGGGGGTGGTAGTGTGCTCAGTGTAGTTGGCTGAGATGGGGGGGGTTTGTGGTGACATGAGTGTTTCCATGTGTCTGGTCATGATGTCCAGGAGGCCTTGGGTGCTAGTGCTAAGTGTGTGGGTTTTCGTGTCCAGCAAGGCAGTGGGAGTGTGTTTGTGGTCTTCAGGGGAGAAAATGTATCTGTGTGTTTGCCTTGCCTGGGTGCTGAGACGACGCCGAAACTTCTTGATAGATGAGGTTACCCGTTCCTCCTTGAGTGCTGCCTGCATGGTACGTTGTTCTGCAGTGCTGTTGTGGATGTCCTCAGTTAAAGATAAACGGTAGTCAGATAGAAGCAGGTTCTGAAGGTGGTGTTGGATTTGAGTTTTGGTGTAGGAGGTGTAAGTTTGAGTTGTGAAAGGTTTGATTCGAAGTTCATCATAGCCTTGCTGGTTAAGATAGTTGGAGGCTGTGCGCAATGATTTAATATGTTTCATGTGGTAGTTAATTTTCCTAAATGATTTAGCAATTTGCCGGGGGAGGAAGATACCTGGAATGGTAGGTTTGGTGGGGCATGTGTCAGTCATAATGGTGAGAGCTTGGTGTAAGGTTATCATAAGATGTTCAGTCATGCTGTTGAGGTCTTCTGGGATGGAGGTCTTGAGTTCCTGCCTGATGGATTGGATGTGTGAGGGTGTTTTGTCCTCTCCCAGGAGGGCTTGTGCGAGAGTCCATGCTGCTTCTATGTTGGTATGGCTGTGCTGAAATTGGTGAAGGAATTGGTGGGAGATTGCTTCTCTGGCCTTAGCCATGTCTTGTTGCATAAGTGGAAGCTGTAGTTGGGGAGTTGGGTCAGTAGGGGGAATGTCAAGATTGGGGGGGGGGAAGAGGGCAGAAGTGATGTGGTGTTCCAAGGCCATGTGGTCCAAAGTGTCTCCCATCTGGTGGACGACTTCTGTCACTGTAGTTCCTGGAGGGGAGTTGATAAGGATGATATCGTCAATCCTGCTGCTATAGGGATGGTTGTCTGTGTAAGTGTAGTAAGTGTGAGGACGTGGAGATGGTTGGAGTTTAATTAAGTACTTACTTAAGTGTTGCTGGTGGGTGTAGTCTTCTGGGTGATTGGTTGTGCTGCTCCTGTCTGTGGGATAGTAGGCAGCGTTCCAGTCGCCCCCTGCTATGTATTGGTGAGTGGGGTTTTTAGAGATAATATAATGGATGTGATTGTAAATTGCAGCACGTTTGATGGGGTCATTGCATGGCATATAGACACCCAAGATATGTGTGGTGTTGTTAATAGTTTGGTGTGTGAGGTGGCCAGCTATTTCGGTAGGAATCTCATGATTAGTGGGATGAGTAGTTAGTGTTTTCTTAATAAGGGTGATGACACCAGCTGAGTGGGTAATAGTGTTGTTAGCGTTAGTAGCTTGTTGGATGGTTTTGCTGCTGTGGTGAAAGTGGTAGTCTGGCATGTTCATGATACTTTTCCTATTGGAAGTGAGTTTAGTTTCATTTAAAACAACAATGTCATTTTTGTTGGTCCGAATGTGATCATAGATCATTTCCCAGGAGGATCCTATGCCTCGGCAGTTGACAGTGGTGGTGTTAGTAGTGTGAAGTATAGTTTGTTGCTGAAAGACAGGGTGTAAGGTGGTATGATCTGTCTTGGTTCGTTTAGTGGGGGGGGGGGGGGGTTGGTAGGTCTGGGCAGTGTAGGTTTCTTGGTGGGTGAGCCTGCTCCAAAAATCCTACTCTGTCGCATCCTGCGGCCATCAGGAATGACAGGTCTGCTAGGAGTGGGTAAGGTTGTTGCATGTGATTGAGTGTTGTCAGTTTGAGGTTGTGTTGGTGAGTGAGATTTAGTTGTGGGGGATTTATTGCGAGAGGTGAGGGCCTGGCGTCTGGAAGTGCGGGTTTTTTTCCGTTTGGGTGAGGGTTCCTCGTCTGTAGATACCAGAGCTATAGAGGCTGCCCGTGCAAGTTCATGTGTAGGCTCGGGTTCAGGCTCAGGCTCAGGTTCAGGTTCGGGGTCAGTAGTGGTGGTGTGATTGTTAGGCTTGTAATAGAGTTCAGGCTGGAAGGGGTGCGCTTGAAAGGAGAGTGTTGTGTGTGTTAGCACATAGATGTGGCCCTGAAGGTGTTGCCAGTCAGAGGAGTGTAGGCGCTTGGGGCCCCGCATGTTCTCAGAGTCTAAGTCCCACCACTCACCATTGTGCAACTTGAGAGTCTTTGCATGTCCATATCCAGCATTGTAGTGGAGCATGAAGCGGGAGCAATGAGGGGGGATACGTTGCAGGACTTGCTCTCGTGAGCTGCCAAGCAGTATGCCTGCAGAGTAATTTTCTGAAGTCTCTGTGGTTGCTGGGGTGTAATGTGGAATGTATGTTTGGGAGTTTTGGTGGCCGGTTATGTAGCCAAGGTGGGATTTTTTTGTGGCAAGGTAGAAGTTGATGAGAGGGACTGTATAGTTGCCAGTGGAGCTGTGGAAGTAGTTTCCATCTAAGGTCCAGTGCTGCTGAGTGGAAGCTCTAACATGGGTGTTCAGTTTTACAGAGAATTCCAAGACTTTATAAAGATCTAGTGCTCTGAACCCGAGATAAGTGTTAAAAGCATGAATCTGGCAGTGAGAGGCTACTTGGGGTTCCCAGTAGTGGGTACTGTTAGTGGGGGAGTGTCTGGTCCTCCCCCTAGGTCTACCTCCCCGTAGGGCCAACTCACACTGTCTTCTGTTTGAATGGTGGAGGATGGCAGGACCGATCTCGATTCCCCGAGGAAGGATACGTAGCGGGAGGCCATTGAGTTCTGTAAGATAAGAGAGGTCGGTGTCAGTTTTCAAGTGACAAGGAGAAAGGCCCTCTGGATCAATTCTCTTGAATCTATTCGATTCATCAGGATTTTCACCTGCACCATGACGGGCGATATTAAGAGGTGCCGTGGTAGGCAGAATAGCAAGGTAGCCAGCGAGGGCAAGGTAGCCAGCGAGGGCAAGGTGGCCAGCGTGGGCAAGGTGGCCAGCGAGGGCAAGGTAGGTATCAGCGTAAGAGTAGCGAGAGTTGAGAAAGATGGTGGTATAGTTTGTTTGATTCTGTTTGACGACAAACGCTTGGTTGGTGGTGCGGCAGTCCCCCGCAACGGGGCCTTTTTGAGGATCCGTTTTGCCAAAGTGTGCATTGATAGGGTAGAATATTATTTTGTTAGAGTGATCCGTCAAGTTCCCAGATTTGGATTTGTTGTGTGTGAGGTTCAGTTCGCATGCATCGACTGGGGGCGCTTCAACTTCCCCCGTCACTCTCCAGATGGGTCGCCCCTGAACTTGCTTGGGGCGACGTTCATCCGGACTCGAGATGCTTGCTCGCCGACAGTTGTTGTTGATCATTTGGGAGAAGGAGGGGGGTGGAGAATTCGGCAGGCTTGAGTTGAGGGGGGACCATTTCAACTCAGATTGCGCGAATTGATGATCATTGCAAAGCCTAGCGTCGCGGCATCCCGAGTCCAGTTTCCGCTAGTGCGGAGGAGAAGTAGCGCCTACGAAATTTGCTCTCGAATAAAGTATTTGTTTGGGACTTCATAGACTTAAGAATGAATGCATGAATTAATTTTAGAATAATTGAATTTTGGAATGAATTTTAGAATGAATGAATGAATGAATGAATGAATGCATGAATGAATGAATGAATGAATAAATGAATGAATGAATGAATGCTGTGCCTAATAAAGAAGCTTGAGGTTGAGGGGGGCAGCCCCACTGCTTGCACAGGGGCCAAGCACCTACACACTGGCCACAGCAGCTGACAAATTCCATCAGGACTGAGAGAAACGGCAGGAGGTGTGGATGTCGATACATTGTGCCTCTTGTTTTTAAATAGAAATGTCTAACTGTTAAATGAAAGACACAAGCTTTACATTTAAATGTATAACTGTCCAATGAGAGACACGATCTTAACATTTAAATGTATAACTGTTAAATGAGAGAAACAAGCTTTACATTTAAATGTATAATTGCTAAATGGGACACCTGCTTTACATTTAAATGTATATCTGTAAAATGAGAAAGACAAGGTTTACATTTAAAGGGATAGCTGTCCAATGAGAAACACAAGCTTTACATATAAATTTGTAACTGTTAAATGAGAGGCACAAGCTTTACATTTAAAGGGATAACTGTTAAATGAGTAGGGTTTGGCTGACATATGAACGTATGATCATACGTGATTATGTGCATACGTATATTCATACATATGATTGTTCTCGAAACTTATACTCATTCGTATGTCCAAACGTATGAGTTGTGTCCGTCGAAAAGTACAGCATGCTTCCCGGCTTTTAACTTTCTCGGTTTTCATTCGGTATTTAATTTAGATAGCTCATTGGAAAGCTATTGACCTCCTATATCACAATATGCAATACAATTAACCTTTAAAGTTTACTCTTTTGTTTAAATTTGGCCCACATTTTGATTTAGATAGCCACATGTCAAGCGCAGATGTCAGAGTGTCATCTAGCCTTCCATTCCATTGTGCTCCCATGTGGGCTCAGTGGATTGATGGTGCAAGTCTAGTGCAATGTGAACATGGACAATATTGCAATATAGTCATATACTTATATTATTGTACACATAAACAGTTATATACTATCAATGAATGGCTCACTTAGATTGGCACCGCGCTTCTCGGTCAGCGCGCTTTCTGGCCGAGATTTCTTTTTCTGAGAGTAGGACAACCTTAACTTGCCAGATTATTTTTTTGAGGGTTGATATGTGATGCCGATGAAATTAGCTTCGTGGCAAAACCTTTAAACCCATGTGAAAGTATTTTCTCAAGAAGTACATACATTTCTCACGCTTTCATACGTTTATATGCAAACGTTCATACGTTCACATGGCATATACAAATCAAAATATACGTTTGCTTCCCAACCCTATAAATGAGAGACACAAGCTTTACATTTAAATGCATAACTGTTAAATGAGAAACACAAGCTTTACATTTAAATTTATAACTATTAAATGAGAAACACAAGCTTTACCTATAAAGTATAACTGTGAAACGAGAAACACAAGCTTTACATATAAATGTATAACTGTTAAATGAGACATAAGCTTTACATTTAATTGTATAACTGTAAAATGAGACACGGTGACTATAGCTAGCTCCGGCTTACGCTATGGTGTCCTTAACTCCACGTCCTGTGAGTAACAGTATTGCACGGATGTAACAATTTCAATTTCAATTTTAAAATGAGACATTTACTTTATATTTATATGCATGGCTGTTAAATGATTAAGTGAGAGACACAAGCTTTACATTTAAATTTATAACTGCTTAATTAGAGAAACAAGCTTTACATTCAAATATATAACTGTTAAATGAGACCTGCTTTACATTTAAATGAATAACTGTTAAATGAGACACGAGCTTACAATCTAAAATGTCTAACTGTTAAATGAGACACAACCTAAAAATATAAATGTATAGCTGTTCAGTGGGAGACACAAGCTATACATTAGTAAATTTAGTAAATTTAGAGGTAGGAAAGTGGAGAGAGGGTTTGGAGGTTTGTGCGCTTAAAGCGCTGACCAATTTGACAAAATGTAGTACCCTGGATAACACATGTTGGGGCGTGGTATTAAGGGAGCCCCGTCTTACGACGGTAGGGAACGGGCTGCTCCTTTACCTGGACAAAGCTAACATGGCGGTTGACAGTGATCCCGGACACTTAAGCCCCCGTGGGGATTTGAACCCAGCACCTGCGTCGTTCAAGGAGCTCTACCATTGAGCCATTCGTTGAACGTGGGTGAGAGTTTGGCTCAGTTGCAGAAAGGAGTGTGTGCCGAGAAAATGTGCCCCTTATTATATGAGCTGTTAATAGAGACCCGCGTCGTGATCATTGTCCCTCTTCATGGGCCCTTGTCGGTAAATCGATTATTTGGGGTTCACACACTGACACACACACATTAGCACACACTCTAACATGCAAACACACACACACTAGCACACACACACACTAACACTAACACTAACACTAACACTAACACACATACTAACACACACACTATCACACACGTTTTTTACGTCCCTCTTCATTGTCCCTTTTCATGGCCCCCCGTCGGTAAAACGATTGTTTGGGGTTCAGTTCAATACTATTTTATCTTTTTAAGCCCTTCCTATCACGGTTGGGCAAGCCCATTTTGCCTATTTGGCCTACCCCTGGACTGTAATATACACATCATGGCCGCAGGAAGCCAAGAAGCAGATGGAGGCGAGTACTGCTAAGGCTCGGGAAGAGATGGAACAAGAAAAGGTGGTAAATAGGGCTGACACAGCAGACAAGAAGAATGCCCTTAATGCTGAGTCGGAAGAGTTGCTTGCCAGATTAGGACTCTCTAGGCCAGCTGGAAGAGGCAGGCCAGTGCCTCGAGCAGCACCTCCCCCTGCAGCGACAGACACCCCTCCTCAAAATTGAAAAATGGGGATTGTTACGCCTTGCCACGGGGTGTGAGATTGAAGAAGCCTCCCCGTTCGCTTGCACTGGGGAATGCTTACTGTGTTTTTTGCTTACGCAGACCGCTACTGCGCCTGAGCTGGGAGTACTGCACGAGAGCACGGGTGGAAGTTCTCGGACCCGTCCTCAAACATAGCTGAAGTTGTTCAATTTTGATATAAGCTGCTTCTTTATTGGAGTTCAATGCTACGCAATTATCAACACCTGTGGCTCAAGTAGCCTATTTGTTACCCCCAGAAACAAATGCATTTATTTATGAGGGGGATTCTCACCAGGGTACTTCAAATGGCCAAATTGGCCAGCGCTTTAGCGCACTTGAAAACAACAAAACTGCGCTTTGTAGTGCAAAAAACGCAAAAATGCTTGCAGCGCCCACAGGGGGGTGCAAAAAACTGCGCTTAAAGCGCAGAGGAGGTCAAAAAGTCAGCGCTCAAGAGCGCAAAAGCACGCGCTTTGAATTACCCTGATTCTCACCCTCATTAAGTTACATTATCTGCATAGGGTGACTATAGCTAGCTCCGGCTTACGCTATGGTGTCCTTAACTTCACGTCCTGTGAGTAACTGTTTTACACGGATGTAACAATTTCGATTTCAATTTCAATTATCTGAATAGCACGAACTCCGGGCCCGCATCATTTACGAGTTGTTGGACAGTTCAGTTCAACAGTTTTAAAACTGCCTTTCCTGTTTTAAGGCTGGGCGAGTCCCTTTCCTATTTGGCCACTCCTGCACTGTAAAAAGGCATACATCAAATACATGCTCTCCCAACGAGGTAAGTCTCCCGACACAAACCAGTAACACGGAGGGTCTAGGGAAGGCGTGATTGCCATCCGCTTTGATGGCAATCACTTATAATGGTTTTAGGTGGTGGTGGTGGCTGGGTTTGTGGGGAGATGGAAGACCGTGAGTATCCCAGACTTGGCAAGAAAGTTGCCCGTTTCAGTGATACGATTGGTCTAGTGGTACTAGTGGTACACCAAATTACCAAATCGCTTAAGCGAAGGGGCTCCGATTCCCCCTATGGTCACTAAGAGCGTTGCAGGTCGTCGTCAACCGCAATGGTAGCTTGTCCAGTCGAGTTGGTAGACCATTCTCTGCCCGTTTACGACGGGTTCCCTTAATTCCACGCCCCACCAGGCGTTATAATTACTGGCCCCTAGTTCGACATAAAAAATACATTTGCCATGTTGTTGTTGTTGTTGTTGTAACATTCCTATTACTGCAGAGGACTGGCAGAGAATGAGACCTGACCTTGCCGTCCTACCTGACACAGACTCTCCTACCTGTATGGCTGATAAATAACTCTGGATTTTTGAGCTTGGATACTGCTCTGATACCAACCATGCTACTAAGTTCATCACTAAACACGCCCAGCATGTTGAGTTAGTAAATGGCCTTAGATCGGCTGGATACCTCGTTCACTACGAAGTTATCACCATTGGAACAACTGGTACTATCCCAACCTCTTTTTTGACTTCTATGACCATACTTGGACTTAAGAGACCTTGTGCCCTTACACTAGCGGACAAAGTCCACTCCCACACCATCACTAGCTTTCAGAGTATTTTACAGTGTAGACGTTTTATGGAAGCACAACCCGGGTTGATACCCGGGGACTAGCACACAGACCGTGCCCCCCCTCAGTTTTTGTCTTGCCAGCTGCATTGTGTTGGTGCTTCCTAAACGGGGTGAAAAACCCTCGTATTAAGTTGCAACTGGCATAATGTGGCCACGGTGCCTGACGGTGTCAGGCATCGGTGGTGATTCTTTTTGAATGAGGTGGCCCTACGGTGACTATAGCTAGCTCCGGCTTACGCTATGGTGACCTTAACTTCACGTCCTGAGTAAACGGTATTACACGGATGTAACAATTTCAATTTTAATTTCAATTGTAACATTCCTATTTTTTTGTAGGAGTGGCAACGCCATTTGAACTGAATCCTTGGTGTTGTTGATTTGTTTCGGGAGACCCACCTCCTGGGGTGAAAGTCCTTTCACAACTCTTTTTAAAAAGTCCAGGGGTAGGCCAAATAGGCTAAAGGGGCTTGCCCAACCGTGACAAGACTGCAGTAGTGGCTAAAACGAACAAGCACTGATAAACTGAAACCCAAACAAGCGTTTTACCGACGCCATGCCAGCTATTGGGGGCGCTAGCTGGTTTCTTGTTCGGTCAAATAGCCAGCAGGGGGAGCTGACAAGAATTTGGCAGGCCTATCAATACGTGGAACTTGACAAGTCCTGAAACTGCCAAAGAAAGCTCCCTGGTTATCGTTGGTATCGCAAGAGGAACTTGGAATTTGAAGACAGTGATCAGCACAGAGTTGCTCGAAAACCCATGTAACAATCCAATCAGGTTTACGTAGAAAAAGTGTCACTCTGGCGCTGAGGAGCTAGAGCCAGGGCTGGGCTGGGCAGAAGGAGAAGGAGAAGGAGGAGAAGGAGAAGGAGAAGAAAAGGAGAAGGATAATTGTTACATGGTTCTGTATGCGTTTAGGCATCTAACCGTCGGCATAATACATTTTGACATGGGCATATTTTTGGCGCCCCCCCCCCCCCCCCCCATGATGCAAGTTTGTGATCAGGAGTGTGGTGCAGTTGTGTTTACCGTATAAATAAACCATCATTTTTTGAACACCAGGGGCATGGGGAAGCTCTGCCTCAAAGAGGATATATACTTCAGCAAAGGCTCTCTACCCAGCCCGGACTTGGAGCTTGTCGCCACATAGAAAGGCTCATGCCCAGTCTGCTGACGCAGTGTTGAGAGAAAGAAGGCTACGTTGTCCTGGGGCAGCAAGACACCGGGTCCGGGGAGGTCCATCTTAGTGAAAACCAGTGACCAAGGGCTCTTCTTGTCGATGAACCACTGCGCTGCGTCCACATCTATCAGCTGAGGTGTTTGGCTGGCATCTACCAGGAGGAATATGTGCGCCAAAGTGCGATGCTTGGCAAAATATGCTTTGGTAAGGTCATGCCAAACCATTCGGTCTGTCTTCGAGGCCTTGGCTTCTCCGTACCCTGGGCAGTCAACGAGCATCCAAGTCCGGTTGATTATAAAGTGGTTGATCGTGCGAGTCTTGCCAGGACGCTTGGAAACCTTGGCGAGCTCAGGGTTGCCAGTGAGCAAGTTAATCAGGGCAGACTTGCCGACATTGGAGTGTCCGATGAAAGCGAATTCGGGTCCACAAGGGTCAGGAAACTGGTCAAGACGCAGGCTGCTCTTGACGAACGTAGCTGACTTGATAATGAAGTCTTTTGGCTTTGGCAAGTCTGATGGGAGGTGAAGCAGTGGGGCTGCGGCTTGGGGCATTGTGCTGTGGTGGCGCTGCAGCTGTGGCCGCGTGCTCTCGGCAGATGTAGCTGACCTAATGACCAAGTCCTTTGGCAAGTCTGATGGGAGGTTGGTCAGTGGTAATGTGGCTTGGAGCATTGTGCTGTGGTGGCGCTGGAGCTGTGGCCGTGTGCTCTTGGCAGATGTAGCCGACCTAATCACCAAGCCCTTTGGTAAGTCTGATGGGAGGTTGGTCAGTGGTGTTGAGGCTTGGGGTAGGGTACTGTGGTGGCGCTGGAGCTGCAGTACAGAGCTTGGGCAGCAGAAGGACCCTGCCGATGGATTTGCTATGCACATGGACAGGGGCATGGTGCCAAGATTGCGAGCTAGTAAGACTAATGGCTTTGGTAGGTATGATGGGACGTTAGGCAGTGGTGCTGCTGCTTGGGACATAATGCTGGGGTGGAGCTGGAGCTGGAGCTGGAACGAAGAGCTCTCTTGTGTCTGAAAAAACTGGAACTGTAGCACTGAGCTCGGGCGGCAGAAAGACCCTGCAAACTGTTTTGCTGTACACATTAAGAGGTGCATAGTGCCTCGGCTGCCAGCTGGCAGGGCTGATCCAAGGAGTGGGCCTGGCATTGGTCCTATTTCACTGCTTTGCTGAGTCAGCCAGCTGATGAGCCTAGGGGGGCTGAGCCGTGGAGTGGCTGTGCCCGTGGTCCTGGATTCACAGAATATAAGATTCAAAATGCTGCATGCTAGATTCACTGGCTGACTGACTGCATGGCACTGAAGGCTTTTCAGAAATGCAGAAGGTGCTCAGCCCTTAGCCCTAAGACAGATCAGCATGGGCTTACTGCTGAGTCAGAATACCATGGCTTGAACGTTGAGGTCTGGTGTATGGCTAAGCTGCGAATAAAGAAAGGAAGTGGAAATACCTCTGGACTGAGTTCCCGACGGTGTGTGTGTGGGGGGTGAGGTGGGGGATTATTGGCTGATGTGTCACTATGTCTGGTGCATGGCTAAGCTCTGCATAAGGAATGGCTGTAGATATGCTTCGGGATTGAGGTCCAGGTCCTTCTTGGATTGTCGCAGCCACTTTCTTTGGTGGTGGGCAAAAGGAGCGGGGAAGATGGCTGCACCAGCTGCAGTGTGTGTGCTCGTCTGATCTGTCACACGATGTTTACGTGTTTAGGCACTACGTTGAGCACGAGCATGCATTTGATGCACAGGAATGCGGCAGCGTCACAAAAGTTTGTAGAGAAGAAAAGGAAAAGGATGCACAGTGGCGTGGCTTAAGAAGCGGTGCGCGGATCTTCACAGCTCGAACTTCACAGGCTCGTGATGCAATCCCTTGCCGGCAACCCGTACTGCACTGGCAGTACGGGTTGGTGGTCAAACTTTCGAACCCAGTAGCGACAGGTGGCAGGTGTAACCAACAGCTGTAACAACAACCGACAGCTGTAACTCACAGGTGCACAACCGTTACGTACCTACCCGAAGTGCCGTGTGTTCAGTGGTCAGCGCAACCGCCCGAGAGACATCCACACGCGCTTTGACTTCCGCAACTCATGAGCATCACCTCAACAAAATCCATTTCCCATCCTAGCTGAGATTCGTTAGACAATTGTCGCAAGGCCGTGCCTGCTTTCATTGTCAAAGCTTCGTTCCTAGCTTCTTCACTCCCTCGCAGCTAGTACCCTTTCGAACCTTCGCGAACCCGAAATCCCACGAATTCTGGAGTTGGAGTAGCGATGAGGAAAATGGTGTGGCCAGCGGTGCAGTTAGGCCTGGCCCTATCAGCGGCGATGTTGCTACCTCTACTCTCGGCAGCCGATGGAGGTGAAGCTCTGAACAAATTTTGTGCGCTGGTCCAGCCTGATGCAGCACCCTGCCAGGAACAGGGGACGACCTGCATGGTATGTTAAATGTCTGGACAGAGCAAGAACTCACCCCCCCGCACCCCACACCCCACCCATCCCAACACATCACCCGCCTCCAGGCATTGCAGCCCAACACCTCACCCTACCCTAATACCCCCTACCGACAACACATCAACTACCAAAGTGCCCTACCACCCAAACCCCACACCCCACACCACCCTACCCCAACACATCGCCTGCCCCAATGCACTGTAGCCATTCCAAACACCTCACACCAATCCTCACCACACACCACACACCCGCACACCACACCAAACCTCACCTCACCTCACCTCACCTCACCTCACGCTCACCCCAACCTCACTACAAATACACCCCACCTCACCTGCACTCCCCTCACCACCCTTCACCCACACCCTCACAGCCTCGTCCCCAAACTCTACACCTGAACCTCACCACCACCCGCATTTAAACCCCTAAACCCATACACACCCGCCCCGCAAACCTCGCCAACAAGACATCACCAAAACACACCACAACCACACAGCACCCACACACCACAAAACCCTTCACCACACCACACCACCGACAACCTCACACCTCACCAAAGACCTGCACACCTCAACCACACCACACCCTTCCACACCACACCACACCACCAACCCACACCACACCACACCACACCACCCCCACAACCACATCCACACCACCCCACAAGCCATCACAACACCACACCACACCACACCACACCACACCACACCACACCACACCACACCACACCACACCTCATCTCACCTCACCTCACCTCACCCTCACCAACACACCACTTACCCCCCCCCCCCCCCCCCCCCCCCCCCCCCCCCCCCCACACACCTCACCTCACCTCACCTCACCAACACACCACTTACCAACAAACACTGCAGCCCAACGATGAGTGGCGCTCCAACCTGGACTACTGTGTCATTCCAGGGGGCCTGGGACAAGACTCCCCTGCCAACCTGGCACTCAACCAAGTGTGCAACAGCAGAGTGACCACCTACCCCTTGACTGACAGCTCATCTTACAAGCAGTACGGTACTATCCAGCTGTTCAAGGACTACGACGACAAGCTGTACGTTACGGTTTCGGTTGACCGTCCTTCGGGAAGTGGAGGAGACACCTGGCCGTTTCTACTGATCCAGGGGGAGGGTAGCAACATGAGTAGTGCTGCCAGCCTGTACGCATGGTACATGTACTCCCCTGAGATGGTTGCCAAGCAGTACAACTACATCAACCATGTGCCAGATGGACTGTAAGTTGGGGTTGGCAGGCGGAGCGAGGTCTGGGCTGGTGGGATAGGGAGGTTTGCATTATTATGATTATGATAATTACTGGATTTTGTTTTAATAATAATAATAATTAGTATAAATATTATTATATGGTCACAGACATGCCATAGTTGACCCAAGACAAGCCCGCTCTACAAATCTGGGTGGGTGGGTGTGTGGGGGGGGAGGGGGTCTTCCAACCATCCTCAAAATCACTAGGTACAAACAACAAAGCAATGCGGCAACAAGTCCTAGGCAGTGTCGCAAGCGATGATGATATTGATGGTGTTCGTTGTAGTGGTGGAAAAAACCAAAACATGTATGAAGGATGAATCTGGGCAACAAGTCCTAGGCAGCGTTGCAAGCGTCGTAGAAATTGGCGGACAGTTGGCAACATAATTGAGCCAGTAAGTTACGAGACCCTTGGCTGACATGTCAGGCTTCGTCTGGGGGGTCAGTCGGTCGGACGGACAACGGGGTGACCCTGGGGGCTCCCGCCCCCAAGCAGGGGGGGCTCCGCCCAACAAGAGAGCATGTACCGTGCATTTGAACCCCCGTGTGCTTGGGAATGTTGTATTGATGCCTGTGTATGGTGTTATTGAGTGTGTCTACATGTATACATGTTTGTATGCACGTACCCCCCACCCCCCTCACCCCACCCCGCCCCCTGTCCCCCAGCAACTCCTGTGTGACCTTTGTAATGGACACGATGAGCAAGTACAACCCGATGACTAGCACCTTCAATGACGAGCTACTCTGACCTTGGCCCTCCCCCTGCCCTTATCGCTCTGCCCCCCCCTGCCCTGCCCTTACCACCAATCCCCCCCCCCCCCCCCCCCCCCCCCCCCACCCACCCACCCACCCACCCACCCACCCTCCCTGCCCTTACCACCAATTCCCCTCCCCCCCCCCCCCCCCCCCCCCCCCCCCCCCCTCTGCCCTGCCCTTACCACCAATCCCCCCCCCCCCCCCCCCCCCCCTCCCTCCCCCCCAGCTACTCCTGTGTGACCTTCGTAATGGACACGATGACCAACTGTAACCCGATGACCAGCACCTTCAATGGGGAGCAGTGTGAGTGCAGCCCTGGTTACCCCGATTGCCCGCCTGAGGACATGTCGGACTACCTGATCTGGCACTTCAGGTTGAACTTCACTGCGTACAACTTCCAGGGCGTGGTGAGTGCTGGTGGTGGTGGTGGTTGGCGCTGGGGTGGTGGTGGTGGAGTGGTAGTGGTGGTAAGCGCTGGCGTGGTAGTGGTGGTGGTTAGCGCTGGAATGGTGGTGGTGGTGGTTAGCGCTGGGATGGTTGTTGTGGTGGTGGTGGTGAGCGCTGGGATGGTGGAGTGGTGGGCGCTGGTGGTAGTGGTGGAGTGGTGTTGCTGGTGGAGTGGTAGTGGTGTGGTGAGTGCTGTTGCTGGTGGTGGTGGTTGTGAGCGCTGGGGTGGTGGGGTGGTGCGTGCTGGGGTGCTGAAGGTGTGTGTAGCAGTGGGTGGGATGGAGTGGTGAGTGTTGTGGTGTGGACATGGGCCCTGCCAACCCCTCCACCTCACATTCACATGCTACTGTACCTTGCCCTTGCTCTCCACCTACCCCCCAACCAACCAACCAACCAACCAACCAACCAACCAACCAACAGGGACGGAGCGAGTCAGAGGGTTTCGGAGCTGGTTGCGGTAGTCCTACTGAGGATGCCTCTCCTATGTATCTGGGCGTCTTCTCCCCTGCCAACCCATCCGGAGTTGTTCTCGTCAACTCTCTCCCCCCGAACTGCCGCTATATCACCACCTTCCCCCCCTCGCCGCCCTCCCCCCCCCTCCCCTCCGCTGCCCCCCTCCCCCTCCCCCCCGCCTATGCCCCCCCTCCCCCCCCGTACCGACCTTTATGCCACCATTCGCGTGTGGAGCAGCCAAGGGCCAGAGGGCATGAGGCTCTTCTCCGCGGACGATTGCGTGGCAGTACTAAGCTCGTTGGAAAAGTTCTCGTCCACAGTGACCGGATTGTACCATCATGCCTGTGCTGAGTCATCCTCGGACGTAGCCCCCTTCGGCTACCTGGACGTGACCCTATACTTCTTGTACCCCGAGGGCATTAGGTGAGACTTGACATTTAACTTGGTTCACTGTTTCGTTTTTGGCGGAGCCCACTCTGCTGGGGGGCGGGAGCCCCCAGATTCACCCCATTGTCCGTTTGTCCGACCGACATACCAAAAAAACGAAACCTGACACGTCAGCCAACTGTCTCATAACTAACTGGCTTCGGTCAGCTCCAGTCCATTGCCACCTGTCGTTCCGTTGACATCACTCTCCGCCAATTTTCCGCGTCGCTTGCGACGCTGCACAGGACTTGTTAGCCATACTTGAGCTCGGTTACATAGCTCCAGCCAGCAAATTAGCTGCTCGCTTTTTTGAGCTACGAGTATCAGCTTCTAGGCAGCTCCCCCTCTCTGCCCTTGAGCCAAACCAGAAGCCCTGTACCCTGTACTCCTTGTATCCAGAGGACATGAGTTGAGACTGCGCAACTCAGATCAACATAGAAGACAGAGCCTACTGTTTGTTTTGTTTTTGGCGGAGCCCCCTCTTCAAGGGAGCGGGAGCCCCCAGGGTTACCCATTTATCCGACCGACCGACCAACCAACCGACCATCCGTCTGACCGAAATGAAGCCTGACACGTCAACCAACGGTCACGTAACTAAGTAACTAACTCGCTTCCGTTGCCACCTGTTGCTTTGTCGCGATCACTCTCAACCAATTTTTAGCATCGCCTGCGACGCTGCATAGAACTTGTTTGTTACAATATGATATCGTTGGTATATATATGGGGAACGGCAATATGATATCATACTGGCCTTTGGTCAACATCATATAATATGCCGGTCCCTATTTATATGTAAATATCATACAAAAGACCGTGTGGTGGTATGATCTCGTTGGTATATATATCACACAATACACCGTGTGATAATACGATGATCATGGTCAGGTGAGGTGGGGTGAGACTGCACAACATAAACTTGAACCTGGTTTCATGGCTCAAGTGGCTTGGTGAAGATAAATAGATGATAACAGCAGGAGATAGTTCCAGAGAGATTTACACGGTGGACCAAAATGAGGCGGGAGACGGGCGGCTCTAGTTACAGGGGGGAGCCCGGGAATGGGCACCTCTGAAAAAAGAACTCAGGCGAGACTGCACAACGTGAACTTGAACCTGGTTTCATGGCTCGAGTGGTATGTTGAAGATAGATAGACGATACAAGTTAACCATCCTGCTTCCCCCCCCCCCCCCTCACTCCCCTTGCTCTGTGAGAGAATGACACCGATGGGTGGAGCTAGCTGTCGTCTAACTCTGACACTCTCAACCTGCCTTCTCCCCCTCCCAGCGCACTGACCAACGAGCTCAAGTCCCAGGACTACTGGCAAGCGCTGTTTGAAGATCTCAATGTTGGCTGCTCCGCCTTCGCCTCCTACACCGAGTACCGCAGCGACTGCATTGCAGCTGAACAGCCTGCAGACTCCTGCCCCGCTGCCACTACCAGCCACGGCGGGGCGGTAGAGCTCTACATCTGCTCATCACAGGTGTGTAGGGAACAGCAATATGATATTATAATATATCATGTTATCATATGATGCCGGTAGTCTGACTAGGCTAAGGATACCATTTATACACAATATTACATGATGCCATTTGTATGATATTGTATGATATCATGCTCGCCTTTGGTCATCATCATATGATATGCCGGTCCCTAAAGGTGTGTACCTTCGCTTGCTCTCACACTCCACAACCTGCCACCCTGCTTCAACTCCACCCTGCCTCACTTCACTTTTTGCCTCCTTCTCCCCTAGAGCTCTCCACTCCACCTCCACCCTGCCTTCACCTTTTGCTCTCCTTCTCCCCTAGCTCTCACACTCCACCCTGCCTTCACCTTTTGCTCTCCTTCTCCCTAGCTCTCCACACTTCCTTAACATCTGCTCATCACAGGCGGGTGCCTTCCCAGCTACCTCTTCAGCTCTGCCTGAATCGTGCGAACCTCTTCGGCGGTTACGATTCCAATTGTTGGCACCGACGCACCGGGCGGTGGACGCAACAGTGACAGCATCAACCTTCGGGTTACTGGATTTGATTGCCCCTCCCCTCCCCCCAGCCCCAGTCCTCCCCCCTCCCCCTCCCCTCCCCTCCCTCCCCCCCTCCCCCTCCCCCCGCCCCTCCTGTCTGCTCCTCCCTCCCACCCTGCTCCCCCCCCCCCTACCCCACCCCCCCTCCCCTTCCCCCCTCCGACCCCCTCTCCCACATCCATCCCTCCCCTAGCCCCACCCCCCACGCCCCCCCTCTCCCCCAGCCCCCTCCCTCCCCCCCCCACCCCCCCCGTCACCCCACCACCCAGCTGCGCCCTGTACATCACGCTCTCCGTAGCTGGCTCCACGTACAGCAACGACGCATGCGACGAATTTGCCGTTGACATGCAAGCCTCCTTTGCCGAGAACATCCCCATGGTAGAAGTCTTCAGGTGCTTTAGCATCGATCAGTACTCCATGACCGTAATGGGCACTACATTCTCTCCAAAAGCGGCTTCCTTGGTCACTGACTCTTTCAACAGCCCCTTCCTCCCGATCATCATTGCAGACTTCTATGGTGTGAAGTGTGGGGACTCACTCCTCTTAGAGAACGCTTGCACCGGAGCGACCACCAGACATGACAGCTCTACCCGCTTTGCCTCCCGCTGCGCACCCCCTCCCCCTTTCCCTCCCCCATCCCCTCCCCCCCCACCGCCCCCTCCTCCTCCTCCCCCCCCTTCCCCTCCTCCTCCTCCTCCCCCTTCCCCCCCCCCCCCCCCCCCTCCCCTCCCCCCCCACCACCCCTCCCCTCCTCCTCCTCCCCCCCCTTCCCCCCCCCCTCCCCCCCCCCCCCCCTTCCCCTCCCCCCCCCCCCCCCCCACCCTTCCCCCCCCCACCCCCACCAGTCGCCTCCTTCACCATATCCCTCCGTGGCGGGCGGAGCCAAGGATCCTGCTCAGCGCTCTCCTCAACCCTCGGAAACTACCTTGCCATCGCTAACATGATGGGCTCAACCCTCGCCCCATCCTCGTGCGTCTCAAGCCCCATCTCAACCACCATTGCCCTCTCGCTCTTCTCAGACGTCGAGTCACAGACCTTGGCCAACATCATCGCCGAGACCCCCCTCTTCCTTGTCCTGGGTGGCAGGGTCCCTTGCGGCTCCATACTCTCTATCAGCCCCATTCCTACCACCGTTGCCCATCGTCAGATGGCATGCAAAGCCACTGAGCTCCTTCCTGATGTGGTGGAGATTGACATGCTGTGCTGCGCAAAGTAAGCTACACCCTCCCCCATTGGTTTCCCTCCTTGGCAGGCCCCTTTCAGCTGCACCATGACTATCTCCGTCATCATCACCACCGTCGCCCATCACCAGATGGCGTGCGAGGCCACTGACCAGCTTCCTGATGTGGTTCATTTTGACATGCTGTGCTGCGCAAAGCAAGCCCTCCACAGCAGGGTACTACATTTTGTCAAATTTGACAGCGCTTACAGCGCACAAATGTCAAATTGGACAGCGCTTTGTAGTGCCAAAAGCGCAAAAACTGCGCGCTGCGCCCACAGGGGGTTGAAAAACTGCGCAAAACGCACAGTGGGGCTAAAAAAGGCAGCGCGTAAACGTGCTGCCGCGCGCGCTTTGTAGTATTCTGCTCCACAGTTGGCTCTTATCCAAGCATTATGGCTAGGGATCGGCAAATCATATGATACTGACCAAAGGCGAGTATGATATCATACCAATTGCATCATATGATATTGTATATAAATGGTACCTTTAGCCTAGACAGACTACCGGCATCATATGATGACATGATATAATATTGCCGTTCCCGAATTATGGCCCCACCCCCACCATGTTTAGGAGACTGGCCTGTTATGTAGCTAGGGTTGTCAATATTGTATTGGTCCCCAGAATTATCTGGGAACCAGTAGCTCGGGTCAAATATTGTTCATGTCATATGTGGTATGATTCATCGATATACCGTGCAATAGTATACTTGGAAACCCTACAAACATCAACCCTACAAACATCACCCATCAAACATCATGGATTTTCTATTCGGCTTTTCTTACCAGCTTCTAGACAGCTCCGTGAGCCAGCCACTGGGCTATACCCAAATATTTCAGTAATTCTGGACAGCTGATTGTGTCAGCTTGAAGGTGCACTGAGTTGCACCGAGGCCCGGCTGAATGGCCAGTCAGGGGGGAGCTGCCTAGCAGATGCTGCTCATGGATGAAAAGACAAGTTCTATGCAGCGTCGCCTGTGACGCTAAAAAATGGCGGAGAGTGACCGTGAGGGAGCGACAGGTGGCAACGGAAGCGAGTTAGTTATGAGGCCGTTGGCTGACGTGTCGGGCTTCATCACAGTCAGATGGATGGATGGTAGGACAGACAAATGGGTAACACTGGGGGCTCCCGCCCCCCAGAAGGGGGGGCTCCGCCAAAAAACGCCGATATGTACAGATATTTAGGTCTGTAGATTGGAGGTGCAGGGATACCAGGGCACTCATAGAACAAGTGATATTAGTGTTAGCCTAGGCAGTACATGCGGTACCACAGATACCAGGGCGCAGATAGATACAGTACTATATTGCTCACATTTTTTCTGGCGATGCCTCGCCATTCCATTGCTGCGTGGCGACGTCTGTGTTTTGCCAAACTTGTCAGAAATGGCCCCTCGACCCCCCCAGGGATCCACGCTGGGGGGGGGGGGGGGGGGGGGGGGGGGGGGGGGGGGGGGGGCAGCGCGTCACACTGGTTTCACTCAATTTGCGACGCGTCGCTTAAAAACAAACAGACGTCTTGTACTTGGCAACCCTATATGAAGCTCATTAGATGGGATATAGCTCATTAAATGGGATATGTAGCTCATTAGATGGGATATGTTGCTCATTAAATGGGAGGTGTAGAGATATCAGGGTGCATACAGAGCAAGTGATAATAGTGTTAGCGTAGACAGTACATGCGGTACCACAGATACCTCAGTACTAGTTTGTCTCTTGTTTGGATAATGTAACTGACTTTTTGGCGGAGCCCCCCCTTCTGGCTCGCCGTCTTTTTGGCAGAGACCCCCCTTCTGGCTCGCTGTCTTTTTGGCGGAGACCCCCCTTCTGGCTCGCCGTCTTTTTGGCGGAGACCCCCCTTCTGGCTCGCCGTCTTTTTGGCGGAGCCCCCCCTTCTGGCTCGACGTCTTTGAAGTCCAAGTCCCCCCCTTCTGGCTCGACGTCTTTTAAGTCCAAGTCCCCCCGTGTGATACCCACGGAAAGCAGGGTGCCAAATAACTAAATAAGCGGATACGACAGTTTAAAGACTTGTCCTAGTCAATTTGATACTTGAACTTGGTTGCATAGCTTTAGCCAGCAATTTGGCTGCTAGTCGTCTTAGGTAGTTGAAAAGGTGTACCAGGAAAATGTAAATGTGAACTATTCACTTTTTCATTCCTTTTTCATTTTCCCCTCTTCTTTTGAAAGATAAAAACAGTACATTTTTGTTTCGTGCCCAGTCGTGCCTTTCAAAAAAGACTTGATCCAATCTCTTCATACATTCATGGGTGAACAAAGGTCAATCTGATACCAAGTGAAACATAAAGACACTAGTCCCTTCCCTTGCAAAAACAAACCTGAGACAGACCACAATCAATACCACCCCATCACATGATCTGAAGAAGCAGAAGAGTGTGGTCAGTTTTGATCATTATAATTTGATAGGATCGTTACGAGATTGATACATGGGGATGTTACATGGGCTGCTCATCGTCTCGCAGTTCCAAGCCCCCTCCCCCCGCACACACAGTCACACACAGCATTAGGAACCAGGGACGAGTGTGGCCACAGGGTTGTGCAGGACGCGCGTCCTTGCGTCCCAGGACGCAACATGGGGAGGGTCCGTTGCGTCCCAGGCGCAGGTTCAAGATGTTGGTTGCGTCCCACCCATCAGTTGATTGGCCCACCACCACTCCATTGCCGTGGGCTAAGGGTTCTGTTGAAACTATGACGCAGCCTAATGACCTGAACACGTCCTTGGACGCACCCAACCGAATTTAATGCGTCGCAGGACGCAACATACCGAATTAGGTTGCGTCCTGGGACGCAACCCCCGGGGTCCGTTTGAAGTACCCTTGTGGCCAGGCTTGGTCATTATAATCGGATTTATTTTACATGGTTTTTCAGCAAACTCTTGCTCACCGTCTCCCAAGTCCCAATTCCAAGCCCCTCCCCCCCACACACACATCCACACACACACACAGCCAGAAGCCTTGAACCATTTTTTTTTAGAAAATTAGAACATCCAAGTAAGTCACACTGCCGGGGACAGTTGACCCTACTAAGGACGTGGTTTTATCGACACCGGTTCGTAAGCTCACCTTGCTCGAGGTTGGCAACGAGGCTAGAACCAGTCACGTTTCATACGGTTGACGGCCACCGTGAGAACCGAAACGCTCCCGACGGGGTTCGAACCCGGCATCTCCTTCGATTAAGGTCGGATACTCTACCATTGAGAGAGGAAATAGTTACATACTCAGCAAAAATCAATGCCGAGACTGAACAGCGCCGAGGCAGCTGGACAGTTTCATAGCAGTGAGGGTTTGGGCAACATACCCCTCAGAACCTGGTCCAGGAGGTGACCTCCAAAAAAAGCGTACAAAAGAGCAAATAAAAGGCTTGACAACAAGCAGTGCGAAGTACCAAGGCATAGAGAAACTAGCGAATTAAGTGTATATTGTAGAAGGGCTGAGAGTTGCCGAGGCCTAAAAAGCGAGATTCTACAAGAAGACGTGAAGGACAAAAGGCACGGGAAAATCACCAAACAAACAAGGAGAGAGGCATAGAGCTCTAAAAAGGCGGCCTTAACAGTTAACACTCCCTATCTAAAGGCAAACACAAGGCCAAGCCGTCAGCCAAAACGCCACAAGGAAAAGCACAGCTAAGAAAGGACACTTAACAACCTAAGCAGAACTACTAACACGATAAAATTGAGAGAGGATATAGTTATATACTTAGCAAAAATCAATGCCGAGACTGAACAGCGCCGAGGCAGCTGGACAGTTTTATAACATTGAGGGTTTGGGCAACATACCCCTCAGAACCTGGTCCAGGAGGTGACCTCCAAAAAAAGCGTACGAAAGAGCAAATAAAAGGCTTGACAACAAGCAATGCGAACTACCAAGGCATAGAGAAACTAGCGAATTAAGTGTATATTGTAGAAGGGCTGAGAGTTGCCGAGGCCTAAAAAGCGAGATTCTACAAGAAGACGTGAAGGACAAAAGGCACGGGAAAATCACCAAACAAACAAGGAGAGAGGCATAGAGCTCTAAAAAGGCGGCCTTAACAGTTAACACTCCCTATCTAAAGGCAAACCCAAGGCCAAGCCGTCAGCCAAAACGCCACAAGGAAAAGCACAGCTAAGAAAGGACACTTAACAACCTAAGCAGAACTACTAACACGATAAAAAGCGTGAGGAAAAGCGAAAGACCAAGACCAGCGGGGAAAAGCTAAGAGAGTCCAAAGCCTATCTGTCAAGAAACCATCAAGCTAAGGACGGAGAGAGGGCACAGGAGAGCAGCCAAACAGGTCAAGAGTCAAACGGAGACTCGAGAAGTGAAAACATAAGCTACCCCCCATCACCTACACCGCCAGAAACAAGACGGTTGCTACAAAGGGACAAGAACAAATCCAAGCTAGTCATCCAGGCTGTCAGGGAGGATCAGGGGAAGAAGCTCATTCTGGGAGAGAAGCAAATGGTCGGGGGAATGGTCCGTCCTGAGCCACCGGAGGATCCGCCACTGACATATGTGGAGGGTTGGGAACTCCCATGTTAACACGGGACCCACCATGGCTGATGAAGGGGTGATCATCTCCCACCGTGTCCTCCCACTCAGAAGGGGGCTCTTCTGTAGCGACAAAATCAGCAATGCGAGCCCAGAAATCAGCCACAGCAAGTGCTCCAGCCCGCTCTGAGAGGGGGCGAACAGCTGGCACCTGAGGAGGTGGAAGGCCCCATAACTCATACAGAGTGGCCTGGCGAGGGCCGGAAGTGGCCTCACCACGGACAGAGGAGGCCAACCTCCACAATTGCCGGCGGCCATGATCCATAGCTGACAGGGCCGCAAGGCAAACAATTCCCCACACATCGGTATCCGTGGCTGAGGAGGGGCGGGGGTTGCACACCCAGAGGCTAGCTCTCTGGATGGGGCAGGCAGAAAGGGTGGCCAAGGGAACCTGGAGAGCCTCACGGACCGCTAAAGCAACGGGGCACGTCCAAAAGCAGTGGATGCGGGGGTCGCAGTCAGAAGGCACATCAGGGCAACACGGGCAGCGGAACTGTACCCGGGAGGAGGCCCCTGGAACGCCATCGGCCATAAGGCGCCACAAAATGTCCTTTTGGCTATTTTCCCAAGGAGGGGACCAGAGTGAAGGAAGCAGCCTAGCAAACGCCCGTGTCCGGGCAGAGAGATACCGTAGGCAGTAAGGTGGACCCAAGGCAAGGCTCACGTACGTAGCCCGTGCCTCAGATTGGAGGCCCTTTGTTGCTACACTCTGCAAGGCGGTGCCATGCTTAACCTTGGGTTTGGTTAGAGTGACAGGGAACCCTGTGGAGTGGGGAGGGGTGGCGGGCGAGCGGGGGAGGACCCATCCTAGCCGTGGGCTGAGGAGGTGCAAGAGGGATACATGGGGGGGGGCTGGAGGAGAAGGCAACTGCCCACTGATAGCGGCCGGGATATCAGGCTGGGCATGTGTCAGGTTGGAGGGATGAGGAGGAGGGGGTGAGGGGGGAGGAGGAGGAGGTGACCGCCAATTTTGGGGGATGCTATCAAGCAAAGAGCTCAGCAGCCCCTGCACATGGAGGGGGTCCTCTACAAACGTAGACATGGCAAGAGGCATGTGCATGAGTCCAGTGCGGGTAACTTCATGCTGCCAAACGTGGCGGCGGCAGAAGTTCCGCCGAACATCACTAGTCCATGCAAGTCGGGAGCACACCCTAAGGGCGGCAGAGAGGGAGGCTGAGATGCGGACGGCATCCGAGACACAGACTAGGGAAGGAATTTGCATCAAAGGATAGAACACATCATCTAGAAAAGTGCCTGGGATACCACTCAAAGGGGCATTATGAGTAGCATCTTGGGGCGGTGGGGGTGGGGCTGGCAAAAGGGGGTTACCTCACAGCGGTGATGCAAGACACCAAGGACCCAGTTCTAGTGGGCAATGTGAGACATCCCGCAATGGCCCAGCAGCAGTGGAGAGGGCGGCTATTCCAAGCGCCATGCGGCGGAGAGGACCATGGGGGAGGCCTTGGCCACAGGCTGAGGTTTGGAAGCGGGTTGTGTCCCTACAAGCATGGAGAAATCCTAACGCTGGGGGTTGAGAGGCCATATAAGGGGGCATGAGCGTGAGGAGAAGCTCATGGGCTACAATGAGCCAGGGCGGGGACCGGTCATGGACCCCCCTCGCAAGGCCACGGAAGAGGCATACTCCCCAAACTGCATGGCGACTGGTGATGTGGTGTTGCCAAGGAATCCATCCAAACCCGCCCAGCTTCGGGGAGCCAGGAAGGAGAGCAGATGGAACACCTGGAAGTTTCAGGGCCGTGGATTCTGGGGCCAGACCCCGGTCCACCAGCTTAGTGGTGAGGCATGACAGTTGTTCTACCACGTCTAAAGGGATGCCTTCAAACTCGGCATGGTAGAGCAACTTGCTAATGCCGTAGGCCGAGGAGGAGAGGCCACGCCCAAATATAGATTGAGGCAGTTTGGCAAGGCGTGAGTAGCACTGCTGCACATGATCGAGCTTGTCCAACCATTGGGTGGTCATAGGGCGGGGGGCAGGTAGTTTGGTGTCCATTGGCAAAAGTGATACCAAGGGTAGTGGCCGACTCTACAACTGGGACACCAAGAACCTGGTCTGGAAGAGGACCTATTACCGGCACCCCAATGGGGAGTAGCTGGCTCTTGTGGTGGTTGAGATGGAGACCAGAAGCCGCACCAAAAACAGACATACACGTCAGGAGATCCTGAACGTGGGCTGGATCAAGGGAGCGCAACAAGACAATAGTATCATCCGCATACTTACATCCCGTACATCGGATGCCAGGTTTTATGTCTAGCCCGATATTTTGGTGCAGTAACCAGTGCTGGAGGGCTTGCATAGGAAAGAGGAAGAGGAGTGGGGAAAGCGGGTCGCCTTGTCGGACACCTGATAGGAACTCAAACGCTCTAGAACGAAAGCCGTTAACCATAGCTCGAGTGTCGGTGGAGGAAAGGAGGAGGCGTACCCAGGTGAGGAAACCACCACCTAGTCCTGCGGTCTCCAGGCACTGAAAAAGGAAAGAGCGATCCACAGTGTCATAAGCTTTACGAAAATCCAGGAAAGCAAGCACTCCAGATTTTTCTTGAGCTTTGAACAATTCCGGTAATAGCTGAAGAAACATAATAGAATGACCAATCTGCCTTCGGGGGAGGATGGCTGATTGGTCTGATGATATGATTTGGGGAAGGACTGGCCCAAGCCGGTTGGCCAAGATAAAATTGAGCCACTCCGAGTCCGGATCGGGGATCCTTGAACCAGAGTACTTCAAATGGCCAAATTGGCCAGCGCTTTAGCGCTCTTGAAAACACCGGAGTTCAAGCCCCGCTGCCGGAAGACGGCGGGTGGTTTCTCGAGTCCGACTTTAGGGCGGTGTTGTTTCACCGCTAGGACATGAGCCCCTTGTAATCTTTAAAAACAAAAAAACTGCGCTTTGTAGTGCAAAAAGCGAAAAAGCTGCTTGCAGCGCCCCCAAGGGGTTGCAAAAAACTGCGCTTAAAGCGCATAGGGGGTCAAAAAGTCAGCGCTCGAAAGCGCAAAAGCGCGCGCTTTGAATTACCCTGCTTTGAACCATGTCATCCTTCACTATACCGCCTTATGTGAATTTCCGGAGTATGTGCAGAGCACAGAGACGAGGGGAAGACGGTAAGGATAAGATCTTTACAGTTAGATAAGCATTCGATCAATGCACTAGGAGGAAGTACTGAGATGGCGCGGCACCTTAGGGTAGCGGCGTCAGAGTCCGTGCCATAGCTGGCAGCGGCATCGCAGTACAGTGCAGCAGGGAGGTAGTCCTGTGCACTCTAAGTCACTCTAGGTGAGCCGGTGAAACCCGGTGAATAACAGCTACTTTACAACACCATCGATCTGTCCCAACTGTTGCCCTTGCTCGCACGCCTGTGCCCGCTGTCGTAGCCGTCCCTCTGATGTCTGCAGATGCAACAATTGAGGACAACAGCTCCAAATCCAGCTCCAACTCTAGATCCACTATTGTTGACATTGAACACTTGCATGGGGGGGAACTGTCTGACAATCCTGTCATCCCTCATACAAGTGGACCTGTTCCCCTTGCTTGCACGCCCCGTCAGACCTTCATCTTCCACCAACACTTCTTTCATGAGTGGATTGAATCTATGGAAGCTGAACTAAAGGTATCCCACTTCTACTTTCCCCCTGGATCTCACAAACTACCTCAGTTTCAGATTGAATACATCCTTGCGCACCTTTCAGAACCTATCAGAAAGTTTGCCAAGGTACACAACGATCCAGACGACATACTAGAAGCACTCAGATCCAAATACAGCCTCAGACCCACTGTCGTTGATATTGGACACTTGCATGGGGGGGAACTGTCTGACAACCCTGTCATCCCTCATACAAGTGTACCTGATGTAACCCATGATAACATCTCACGGACTGTCACTCATGCCTCCTCTTCAGCACCTAGCCCTCATGCCAACCCTGATGACTTGCATGAGGAGGATCTGAACTTAAACTCCACATCCACCTCCACGACATAACCATCCACCACTGGTATCTCATCCTGCTCCACCCAGCAAGACATCATGCCAACCACGGCCTGCATTCCCGTCATCCACCATAGTGACAAGATGACCCCATCAATCTCAACTGATTGGGATCACACTTTCACCAACATCCCTACCCAAACACGTGTCCCACCTCTTCCCCCTGAATGCAACAAGCACCAGGCTCATGCCACCACCGCTGACCTTTGCATGATCACACTCATCCACACTCATCCATACACATCAAGGAACCCCCTGTTCTCCCTGCCCACCAGCCGTAGGCACATCAAGGCATTGCGCCTTTCTTTAGGCATCGGATAACTGATAAGTAGATGAGAGGGAAAAGGGGGAACATTAGCTGTAAGAGGATCATTTACTCCCCGTGTTCTAACTTACATGCTATAAACTGCAGCGCTGTAATGCACTGACGTACTGCCCATGTGCTGATGTACAGAAGTACTGCTCCACTAAAGTGCAATGCATCATGTGATGTGACCTATTCTTGCATGCAGATATAAGCATGAGCGATACCCTCGTGAGCTGATTTTCATCTGTGTGTAACATAATCCTGATGCACTGATGCACAGCCACCTACTGATGTACTGTACTGCACAGATTGAAGTGCTGTACGGTACTAATGTACAACCCATGTGTAATGCACTGCTATACTGAATTGCTGTGCACTGAATTGCACTGCTGTACAACAGATCTGTTGCATGAGCGATACCCTCGTGTGATGATCTACATGAGCACCCATGTGCTGATGTACAGAAGTACTGCTGCACTAAACTGCAGTACTGTACAGCACTAGCGACCTGCAGATTCCATGTACCTTCCAGTGCATAGTCAACCTCATGGCAAAGTCACATAATGCGATTTGATAATCCCCACCATCTGTTAAATAATTAGTAATGAACACTCTAGGAATTAATTCTTGATCTGCCCCGTACTGCCACATGTGCTTCGCCACGTGCTGTTCAAGCTTCTACCCCTTCGATGTTTTCATGCTGACAACATGATGCCTGCACGATTCTAATTTAGCATTTCAGTACTTGGCCTTCACTCCCAAATCATGGGGGAGCCTAGCAATGACATCATCAGTTGTATTCCCTGCAGCTCTTGCATTCCCTGCAGCATTCACAGCTATGCTTACGTTGATCTGCAATGACCCAGCAGGCCCCCAACAGCACCAGCAGTCCCTACCGTCCCTGCATTTTC
Organism: Chlamydomonas sp. ICE-L; assembly: GCA_013435795.1. Lineage (NCBI taxonomy): Eukaryota > Viridiplantae > Chlorophyta > Chlorophyceae > Chlamydomonadales > Chlamydomonadaceae > Chlamydomonas > Chlamydomonas sp. ICE-L. The sequence goes on from JACBWV010000825.1 coordinate 380,715, forward strand.
TTATCCGCCCCTAGTGCCCTTGCAGCGACCCTAGCTACCTCGCAGCCCCAAGCTGCTGACACCTTGTAGTTACCCTGCAGCAGTCCGCCATCAGCTTGCCCTTGACTGCTTCCCCAGCACGCCAGGCACCTAGTAGTTAAAACATTGCTCCCCATCTGTTGTATTAGACCTGAACACTCTAGAATTTATTAGATTGTACGCCACCTGTACTGCCCCATGTACCTTCACAGGCAGTCAAATTTTGAATTTAGAATTATCCTAGTCTCTACCAGATGTCTGCGTTTTAATTTAGGTTACAAGCAATCCAGCTACAACCCAAATTATGGGGGGACTAGTCCAGACATCATGCCCTTCTCGTAACCAAGGTTATCTCCACAAGCCTTAACCAAGCCTGGCGGTTTCCTTCCAGCCCCATAGCAGCCCCTCTGCACCCTAGCATGCAGCCTACCTGCAACTTCCTTTTAGTTTCCTAGCAGCTTCACTGCAATCTAGCCTGCTGTCCCTTTGCAGCTTCCTGTCAGAGCAGTGTTGAGCTACAGCAGTGTTGAGCTACAGCAGTGCGAGATGCGCAAAAGGGTAGGGACCCATGCATGCCAAACAAGCAGAAACTGAGACTGTGGGAAAATTCGAATCTCCGTGGCTCTCGCAGCTCTGGGAGCGAAATTCGAACAGAACGGAAATGCGAACTGAAGAGGAAAAGGAGAAGAGAGAGAGGATGGGGAAAAAGGACCGAGAGAAGCTAGCAAGAGGGGGCTGAGAGAACGACAAGCCTACAAGAAGCTCGACAGTGCTGAGATCGATGATTACGACGGAGATTGGCTTGGACTGGTTTACAAATGACGTGGGTTGCCTGGCACCGGTTGCCTGGCACCGGTTGCCTGGGGGGTAATTCGTCGGGTCTGTACCCGAATGAAAAAAATCTCCAGATTTTTTGAAGAGGGATTAGCCCCATTAAAATGTCCGTCCGTTAGTTAGTTAGTTAGTCCGTGTGTCACAAACCAAATTTTCAGGTTTTATGAAAAACATAAAAAATTGAACATTCCATATTTTTGATAAATTATAAGACTTATTTATACCGGACAAATTCTGACCAGAGCACATATGAGCATCGCAATTCATGAAAAGGAGCTCAGGTTGGGCCAAATAGCTACAATTAACGGTTAACAATTTGATTTCAGGGTGTTTTGAGCTAACATTTCAAATTTGAACTATTTAAACATGTGCGCTAACATAGGTTTGGGAGCAGAATTGTCGTCAAAAATTGGAGGCGAAACATGTAAGCATCACAATGGACGAAACATTCCCCTCGGGCACTAGTGCTATAATTAGCCCACGGACCCCACCTCAGGGCCGTGCGTGGGGCAGGGGCGGTGGCCATCGGGCGGGGGCGGGGGCAGGGGCGGGGCAGGGGCCGGGGGCAGGGGCGGGGACGGGGACGGGGGCGGGGGCCACGGGGCGGGGGCAGTGGCAAGCCACGCCACCTGCCGCTGGCCAAAAGCCCGTTCAGCAGGACGGGATATACCGTTCACGTCTGGGCTGGGCCGAAACATGCAATACCTTGAACAAATTCCGTAAAATCAACCAGACACCTGATTGGCCTCATTTTTCTTGCATCAAATTCTTAAAAAATGTCTATCAACATACATGCATTTCATTACATTACAGAAACGTTCAATACTGCTTAAAAATCAACAACCCTCCAACAACTCTCTTTTTCGTCACCTTGTAGTTAACAATGCTAAATCATCAATCGATTCATTGGAATTCAATTATTGTAAAGCCTCCAGGCGCCCTTAGAATTTAATCCAATTCGAATTGATACAATGTAAAGCAATTACATGCATTCAAATCACGTCAATTAAATTAAATGGAAATGAATAAATCGAATTAAAATAACACAACATTAAATACAATTCAATTCAATTAATTAAAAGACATTGTGAATTAAGGATCCGAATCATTTCATTCGGGACGCGCCTCCAGGCGCCCTTAATAAAAATACGGAAGTTGCTATAGGGGCTATTTTTCTCGCAATCTCGCGTATATCTTTCGTGCTTGCTCGCGTGTTTCCATGAAAAGCAGATATCCTTTCCCTAAACGTTCCCTAAAGCAGTCGATAAAGCAGTGGAGTCGACTTAGGGAACGATAGAGAACGTTCCCTAACGTTAGGGAAAGTTAGGGAAAGGACACTTGGTTTTCATGCTTTTAGGTGTGTCTTACCTATCGTTCCCTAATATTCCCTACAAATGTGGGAAGCTTCCCTAAGACACACCTAAAAGCATGAAAACCAATGTCCTTTCCCTAACTTTCCCTAAACGTTCCCTACAGCAGTCGATAAAGCAGTGGAGCCGACTTATGGAACGATATATAGGGAACGTTCCCTAACGTTAGGGAAAGTTAGGGAAAGGACACTTGGTTTTCATGCTTTTAGGTGTGTCTTAGGGAAGCTTCCCACATTTTTAGGGAATATTAGGGAACGATAGGGAAAGGATTCCCTATCTTAGGGAACGTTAGGGAACGTTAGGGAACGATAGGGAACGTTAGGGAACGTTAGGGAACGTTAGGGAAAGGTCTCCGTTCTGGTAGTGATGGGGCAGTACAGGTGGCGTACAATCTAATAAATTCTAGAGTGTTCAGGTCTAATACAACAGATGGGGAGCAATGTTTTAACTACTAGGTGCCTGGCGTGCTGGGGAAGCTGTCAAGGGCAAGCTGATGGCGGACTTGAGCTAGGAATGCTGCAGGGTAACTACGAGGTGTCAGCAGCTTGGGGCTGCGAGGTAGCTAGGGTCGCTGCAAGGGCACTAGGAGCGGATAAGAAAATGCAGGGACGGTAGGGACTGCTGGTGCTGTTGGGGCCTGCTGGGTCATTGCCTATCAATGTAATCATAACTATGAAAGCTGCAGGGAATGCAAGGGCTGCAGGGAATACAACTGATGATGTCATTGCTAGGCTCCCCCATGATTTGGGAGTGAAGGCTAAGTACTGAAATGCTAAATTAGAATCGGGCAGGCATCATGTTGTCAGATGTTGTCATGAAAACATCGAAAGGGTAGAAGCTTGAACAGCACGTGGCGAAGTACATGTGACAGTACGGGGCAGATCAAGAATTAATTCCTAGAGTGTTCATTACTAATTATTTAACAGATGGTGGGGATTATCAAATCGCACTATGTAACTATGCCATGAGGTTGACTATGCACTGGAAGGTACATGGAATCTGCAGGTCGCTAGTGCTGTACAGCACTGCAGTTTGGTGCATGTAGGTCATCACACGAGGGTATCGCTCATGCAACAGATCTGTTGTACAGCATTGCAGTTCAGTGCACAGCAATTCAGTACAGCAGTGCATTACACATGGGTTGTACGTTAGTACCGTACAGCACTTCAATCTGTGCAGTACAGTACATCAGTAGGTGGCTGTGCATCAGTGCATCATGATTATATTACACGCAGATGCAAATCAGTTCACGAGGGTATCGCTCATGCTTATATCTGCATGCAATAATAGGTCACATCACATGATGCATTGCAGTTTAGTGCAGCAGTACTTCTGTACATCAGCACAAGGGTGCACAGATGCATGCAATGCATAGGTCAGTCCCCTTGTCTGTACATCAGGACACTTCCCTTCCATGCTTTATACCTCCCCATGTTCCCCTTCACAAGTGTGTCCTTCATCCGATACCCACAAGGATGCATGGTCGCTTGCATGTCCTGTGGTGGTAGCGTGGGAAGGGCAGGTGGGGAATGCCTTGGAGGGCAGAGCGAGGTGAGTGGAAGGTGGTGTAATCTGATGATAGTTATCATGTCAGGAGTGGGGCTGACAGTATGCCAGGTGGTGGTGGTGTTGCTGTGCTTAGTGGGAGTTGGTTCCTCATCACTAGAGCAGGATGTGGATGTGGATGTGGGAACACAGGTGTTCATGTCCCCCCCATGCAAGTTATCAGCTTTAATACACTCCGTAGAGTGGACAGAGATGATTGCGACGGAACAGACGCGCCAATCTATACACGGAGACGAGAATAATTAAAGTGACTGGGGACACACATAAGACCCCAGTGGAGGAAAGGAAGCAAGCCTGGAACCTAACAAGGGTACAGGCTATACAGCGCGTGTCAGGGGATCAGGGGACGCAGCCCACCAGGAGCTGTCACCGTGTCATGAAGGATGACACAGTCTACAGGAAGCTGTTACCGTACAGAAAAGCAGTTACTATCTACAGCTATAGTTCTAAGGAAGTACAGTAGTAGTCACCAAGACATAAAACGATCGAGTGAACAGCAATTGATGCTGATACTCCACCTATGACGCAGGTGACATACAATACTACTTCTCCACCCTATGACACCAGGGTCAGAGAACGAGAAACAGGTAGCAAACAAAAAATTAAGGAACAGCGGAAAAACAAGAAACCAGAAGAAAGCCTTGACTAAAATAAAAGGATGAGAAAGGATGACCCTAAAACCACTGTAATGATAACGCCTGGTGGGGCGTGGTGTTGAGGGAGCCCGTCGTACGCGGGTAGGGAGCGGTCTCCTACCTCAACTGGACAAGCTACCATCGCGGTTGACGACGACCTGCAACTCCAAGAGCGACCGAAGGGGGAGTCGAGCCCCCGACTCTTCGTTCCTTAGCAATCTGGTCTACCACTAGACCATTGTAATCGCTAAAGAGGCTCAAAACCACAGTAGTACTCCGAAAATGTAGCAGCAAAAAACCTAGATCATACCGAGCTGAGCTGAAAACAAAATGGAAATGTTACCGTCCAGGGTAAGCGCAAAAATACTATTCATCCAGAATAGTAGGCACTGTCAGCATAAATTGCGGTGCTCTCACGCGTTTTATGACTTGGTGACTACTTCTGTACTTCCTTAGAACTATCGGCTCTCCCAGTCCTGTTCCAGCTTCCCGTAGTGACAGCTTCCCTTAGACTGTGTCATCCCTGAGTGACTCAGTGACAGCTTCCTGTCACCTGCGTCACCGGTCTGGCCTGTACCCTGTTAGGTTCCTGGCTGCCGCCTCCTTTCACCACTGGTGCCCCTTGATGGGTCTCCTGTGCTTGTAATGCTACTCTCGTCTCCGCATTTATAGATTGGCGTGTCTTCCCACACTTTGTCCACTCTCCGGAGTGTTATCCAAGCTAATAGGTTATAAGGTCCTTCATTTACTACCACTGCTTTACGATGCAACTTCCGCGAGGGCCTCCCGCTAATTTTGAGAAACTCCATGACAAGAATGGTGAATCCTGGACGCGCGGGATGCGCAGTGTCATTATAAGCAATGGCTGCGACCGTGTCCTTCCAACGGAGGACCCGGGGCCTCTTGATGATTGGCTAGATGTTTGTGCACCAGCGGCCTCTGCTAGCGGTCATGAGAGTCCTTCCGCCATCGTGGAAGTAACCCCCCCCAATCAATCCTCCACCTTTGCGGCTCCTTCTGCTACTGTCCGACGCCTCTCTCCTGAGGTTGAGGACGTTCTGATGCGTCTCTGCTGTGTTTCCACTCAGATTATCCAGTATGCAAGGGCGCCTCCGCCCCCTGAGGCTCGATTCTACGATGATGACTTTGGCGATGATGACTTTGATGATGATGATGATGAACTGCAGAGTGCTACGAGTGGTGACTTCGGTGGAGTTACTCCCTCTACTGCTACTCGTGTGTTTCACAATGCCACCGTCTCACCATTGTATGAACTTTCGTCGGCACCTGCTCTTGCGCCTCCCCCGGAGTATAAGCCTGAGCCCGCTTCTGCGCCTCTGCTTGCGCCCCTTCCACCTGTCCACCCGGAGGTGGCCAGGCAGTCTTTGATGCAGAGGTCTGCGTCTTTCACCTTGCCTATGGACCGAGGTCTGTCTGGCTACAATACTCGTGCTCGCGAGGCTGCTGCTACTGCTGGTCGCGCATCCTTTGCTGGCCCTTCGCAGGAGCCCCCTCCACCCCCGCCTCCGCCGGAGGAGCTGCCACCTGCTCCTGGCCCTCCGCCTTATGTGCCTCCTTCGCTGTCATGCCAGTCTTGGGAGCATCTGCTTACTGGAGGACCTCCTCTGCTCCTGCGGCTGCAGGACTGTCGTCGTATCCGCCAGGAGCACTCTGATGGGGACTCCTTGGACCGCATTCTGTACGGTAGGATGGATATGAAAGCCACCCAGGCTAATGTTGATAGCAGGGGTCGCACTAAGCGAGTGATGGCATACTCTGAGCTAGGTGTAGAGTGTAGAGCTTTTCTGGGACCGGTTATGCCAGGGATCAACTACCCTTCTGATACTGGTGTGAGCTTTGGTGGCATTGGGTGTAGGAATGCTGATCTGCGAGGTTACCAGTGTGTGAAGTTGCTCCTCCCTTTCTGTCCTGTTCGTCCTGATTTCGAGCTCATTGTGGGTGTTGCGCGTTCCCTAGATCTCATCAGGAACTTAGATGACCAGCGCGCTTATGACGCTGGTCTTGCTGCTGAGTATTTTCTGGCGATTCGTGCGTCTTTAGCTCCTAGGCCTGCTCCTCCTGCTGCTGGAACTTCGGCCTCTCATGGTTAGTCCAGTGTCGATCCTGCACTGTTGGGTTTCAGTGCGCTTACCCTGCCCCGCCAAGAGTTCATGATCTTATCCATGATGCTTGCCAACAGGGTTGTGCCATTCGCGTTCGCGTACGGCTTCGGTTTCGGTTTCAGAATCGTACGGGTTTTTGAAGGTCGTTCGGTTGCGTTCGGTGGAACTGTAACTTTAAAATGGTCAATGATACGGATAAAATTCATATGACAATGTTATTTCCTGGACGCAAGCAACTCTTGCAATGGTTTTAGTTTGTCATACACTGCTGTAGTATTTCTCTCCAGAAAGATAATCTGGCCTATGAAAGTCTCCCGGTGCCGAGGATCGAACCCCCAACTGCGATATACTGGAACAACCAACAACGTGGTAAGCCGATGTGGTCATTCCCACATGAAAAAAAGGATTATACGTGTACTCTCTACAGGTACTAGCTGGAAAATGGGTTAGGCACCGAACGACCGAATGCACCGAACGCGAACGAGATTTCCACCGAATGCAAACGCGTTCGGTATTTTGGTGCATACGGACCGAATGGCACAACCCTGCTTGCCAACATGACGGATGCCCTAGTCAAGGTATACAAGGAGTTTGGTTCACCTCGGGATATCTTTTTGCATATCCGGAGGCAGCAGTCTGATGCCCTTGCCTCTCGTGTCCCTCTCTTGCTGAAAGAGTATCTTGCTTCGGTCATGGGCACTCATGAGCAGGTTGACGTTTTCTTTCGTCGGGTTCGCGGTATGTGCACTGACCTGCGCAGTGCTGGATCTCCGCAGACTCAGCGTCACGCCATGGGCATCATCGTTCAAGGTGCGAGTCTGCCCCGTTTCGAATCGCTGCGGATTAAGTATGGTATCATGCTATACAACCAGCAACCTGTTGAGTACTGGTCCTGTCTAGAGGAATGTAGGCAGCTAGACATTCTGAACATAGCGCTCCCTCAGTCGGATTCCAGGCACCCTGGTTGGTCCCGGAACACTCCCCAGTTTCCTGCTAATGCTGCAATTCCGCGGCGGCAGAAAACTGGTGGTGGTTCTGGGTCTAACAAGAGGCGCCTGGAGTGCACTTGGGGACCATGCCCCCACAAGGATGGTCACTCGGAGGAACGTTGCTGGACGAAGTACCCGCACCTGCAAAGGGTCCGTGATGGTGCAACGCGTCCTGGACCGTTGCCTGTCAACCTGGCCCTTCCAGGTCACCTTACTCCAAGGCAAATGGCCTCCTTGCAGGCTCAAATTGATGGGTTTGCTATGCAGAAGTAGGAGGTAAGCTCTGTCCTATTCTCCTGCACCTCAAAGTTCTCTAATGTGTGTAGCCCGAGCCTGTCTGAGGGTGTCTGGCATGTGGATTCTGGAGCTGGCATGTCCATCACAGGTGATAGGTCTTTGTTCACTGTGTTTACTGTTCCTACGAATCTGCCATCAGTTCGATTTGGTGATGGAGTGGTTCAACGGGCAGTAGGTATGGGATCCATTGAGTTATGTAGTGATTGGTTACCAACACCAATCACTCTAACTGATGTTCTCTACATACCTCACTGTCCGGTGAACCTCCTGTCAGTAAATGCTGTAGCTCATTCTCTCCACTGCAAGGTTTCTTTTGATAGTCTTAGTTGCACTGCCACTCAGGGCTCTTCTGTTCTCTGGTCCTTCCCTGCCTCCAGTGATGGTGTTTACAAGTTTGCATGTAGGCCTTTTTACACCACCAGTGGCTGTTTGTTTGGTGCTGACGATTACCCAGCTTTTGCACTTGATGTTGATGAGGACGGTGGAGTTGTTATCCCTACCACTCCTGAATGGCTGTGGCATAGGCGGTTGGGTCACCCCGGCTTTGATGCCATGCGCAGACTTGTCAAGAAGGGTATGGTTAAGAACTTACCCCTCTCACTCAAACAGGTGCATAAACTGGCTAAGATCCCTTGTGGTGCTTGTCAAAAGGCTAAGGGCAAACGTCTCCCTTTTCCTAAAGAAAGCAAAACTAGGATCCGTGCACCTCTCCAACGCCTTCACTTGGACATCATGGGGCCGGTTCATATTAGGGGTCTGCGTGGGGAGTTTTATATTCTGTGCCTCACAGACCAATACTCTGGCTATGCTGAGGTATTGTGCTTGAGGACCAGGGATGAAGCTCCCTTAGCAGTCCAAACTATCATCCTCAGATGGATGAATCAGCTGCACGGGTTTGCCTTTAAGTGTCTGAGATCTGACAGGGCTAAGGAGTTTATAGTAAAGTGGTTTGAGGATTGGCTGATATCGGTTGGGGCAGTGCATGAGTTATCTTTGGCATACACTGCACAGCAGAATGTAACTGTGGAGAGGTACAATGGGGTCTTACAGTCTATAGCTAGGAGCATCCACCTGGAGTCTAAACTAACTAAGTCTTTCTGGCCCTATGCCTTCCTAGCTGCTTGTTACCTTCGTAATCGCTTGCCCAATCAGGGAGATAAGACTCCTCATGAGCTTTTCTTTGGGGTTATGCCTGATGTGTCGTTGTTGCGCGTGTTTGGTTGCCCTTGCTACGTTACATTAGTCAATGGGAAGAAGCGCAACAAGCTGGACGAAAGGGCGTTATCTGGTAGACTGGTTGGGTATTCCCTGGTGAGTAAGGGTTATTTTGTTTGGGTTCCTAAGTTGCGCCAGGTAGTAGAGAGTCGTGATGTACTCTTCTATGAGCAATTTGATCATAACTGTATTCCTGGGCTATCTCCCTATGACGGGTCTCCGTATGTTTCTCGCATCCCTGCCGCTATCAACGGACATATGCCTGAGTCTGCGGTTCATTCCTTAGACCCTTTGCTAACCCCAATTGTCGACCGCTGCCCTGGTCATGGGATGACCTTGCGTCCCAGGTCAGGGGCTGATGGTGCTGCATTGCGTGTGAAGGCACTGGGCGGGCGAGATTCCGATGTCCTTTCAGATAAGATTTTACCCGAATCTCAGGGGGTCGCCAGGCCCTCCTCTGCGCCACATTTCGTCGGTGAAGCTTTAGGATTACGACAGCCTTCGATCATAGTGGTACCTGGATCAGGTCCATTGCCTAATAGTCGCCAACCTCCGACCACCTCGGATGGCTCGCAGGTGTTGATAACCCCTTCGCCTCCTGCCATCCCTGGTGGATCATTCGGGTCCAGCCCATGCGACGATGTAGCCGTTGCCGATAGTGCAAGTGATGATCTGGAACACTGGTCGGGTTCCGATACTGCGTATGGCTGGGGTGTTCCAGTCGACCCAGGCTTCGTTGATATAGAGGCAAATAAGGCCGGCCCTGTTCAACCAGGCAGTAGTTCTGCACTGGGGGCTATACTACCGGTTACTGCTGATATCCCCGCTGCTCATGTACAAGTAAACTGCTTGTACGTGGGAGCATACATTTCCACTTCCACTGAACTAACCTTCAAAGCTGCCATGCTTCCCTCCAACCCTGACAGGGATCAATGGCTCCTTGCTATGAAGGATGAGATGGCATCCCTACATGCCCATGGCACTTGGGCACTCACTCCACAGCCTCCTAAGCAGAGGATCCTGTCTGGCAGGTGGTTATTTGTGAAGAAGGTTGGGGTTGATGGTTCTATCCGCTTCAAGGCACGTTTTGTGGTCCGTGGTTTTCTGCAGCGTCCTGGGCTGGATTTTCATGATGTATATGCCCCCGTTTCTTCTAAAGCAGGTCTGAGGGTGCTCCTGGCTGCCATCACTCATAGGAAGATGTTTGTTCGGCAGCTGGACATCAAGACTGCATTTCTGAATGCTAAGCTGGAACCTGGTCTGGACCTGTACTGCCACCAGCCTGAGGGCTTTAAGGTCCTTGGTCCTAACGGTGTTCCCCTTGTGTGCAAACTGATCAAGTCCCTTTCTGGTTTGAAACAGGCGCCCAGGGCTTGGAGTATGGATGTCAAGCGGGTTTTGGTTGCACATGTTTGTACTATGTGCAAGGCAGAACCTGCTCTGTATTTTAGAAGGGATTCTATTGGTGGGTGGAGCTATGTCCTGACCTATGTTGATGATTTTATCTGTGCTTTTAGTGAGCTGGATAGGTATGTTTTGCTAATCAAGGCTATGGAGAAAGCTGGCTGGGAGGTCAAAGAGATGGGTGTACCGGTTCAGTTCCTCTCCTTGGACATGGCTTGTACACTTGACTCTACCGGCAGGTGTGTTCAGATCAACCTCTCCCAGCACTCCTACATTGTTGATCTGGTGGAGCAGTTTGGTCTTACTGCTGCTGCCAAGCCCAAGTTTGGTGCCCCCATTGCCAAGTCCACCGTCACTGACCCACCTGGAGACCCCCTGCCCTCTAATAGCCAGTACCTCTCTCTTGTCGGTGCTTTGCTATACCTGGCTACTTGCACCAGGCCTGATATTTCTTTTGCTGTGAGCTACCTGTCCAGGTTTTCTGCTCACCCTACAGTTCCCCTCTGGGGGGCAGCCAAGCGTTTGCTCTTGTATTTGAGGTCACATTCCCACCTGGGACTCACTTACACCCACAGCCCTGAGTTCTCTTTTACTGTCTTTAGTGACTCATCCTTTGCTGATGATGGGTCTGACAGGAGGTCTCAGACTGGTTTTGCTGTGCTAGCTGGGGGGTGCATAGTGAACTGGATGAGCAAGAGGCAGCCTACTGTTGCCATTAGCTCTAGTGAGGCTGAGTATCAAGCCCTGTCTCAGGCTGCCAGGGAGGTGCAATGGTTGAAGAAGTTGAGGGTGGATCTGGGTCTGCCTTGTGATTTGGTTACCATTCAGGGTGACAACTTAGGGTCTCTAAGCTGGGCCAATGACTGGCAGCTCCTCCCTCGCAGCAAGCACATTGATGTTATTCATAACTACATCAAGGAGCTGGTGGAGGATGGTTCCCTGGATGTTGTCTATGTTAACACCAAGGACAACTGTGCTGACCCCTTCACCAAGCCCCTTGATCCTGCTGTGTTCTGGCGGTTTGTCCGGATGCTTGGAATGACCGCTTCTTCTTAGGGTCATATTTTTTTTGGTTACATCGGTTTCTTTGGTTATCATTGTATGGCATTAGGTTCCTATTCCCGGATCGGGTTTTCTATACCGTTGTTACCCATCTTTGATATTCGGTTTTCATCTTTTTCTCACTTGGCAAATTTTTGGTTTTTTTTTGCCTTGTTTCATTCCTTCCTATATCCCTTTGGGTTCCACTTGGAGCTCTCTCGATTTTTCGGAGTTCTTTGATTTTTTTTTTTTAATCTGTTACATATAGTTCTATGTCACCAGTGCCATAGGTGGAGAAGTAGTATTGTATGTCACCTGTGTCATAGGTGGAGTGTCAGCATGAATTGCGGTGCTCTCACGCGTTTTATGACTTGGTGACTACTTCTGTACTCCCTTAGAACTATCGGCTCTCCCAGTCCTGTTCCAGCTTCCCGTAGTGACAGCTTCCCTTAGACTGTGTCATCCCTGAGTGACTCAGTGACAGCTTCCTGTCACCTGCGTCACCGGTCTGGCCTGTACCCTGTTAGGTTCCTGGCTGCCGCCTCCTTTCACCACTGGTGCCCCTTGATGGGTTTCCTGTGCTTGTAATGCTACTCTCGTCTCCGCATTTATAGATTGGCGTGTCTGCCCACACTTTGTCCACTCTCCGGAGTGTTATCCAAGCTAATAAGCACCAAACCAGAAAATCACAGGGAGGCCAAACAGAAATCAATCCTAATACCAAAGGAAGGGGAACAACGGTGACTGAAAGAACCGAGAACTTAACCTAAAGAGAAGACTGAAATATCGTGTGAGAGCAGCACACGAGAGAATCAAAGCCTAAAGGACGCAGACAAGAGGACGCAGACAAGGGGACACTAAAGTCTACTAGGGAAAAGAAAAAAAAGTCGATGGAAAAATCCACTACCTTAAAAACTATTCTTAGCATAGAATTCATGACTAGGTTGGGATGAAAAAACCATGATGAACTGGTTTCTTACTCAAAGATGGAAGTAAGAAAATTTGTGAAAGTTAATTATCATAAATCCCCAGCTACGTCACTAACTAAAAACATTCTAGGAGGTGGGTATCGCACCGCAAAGAACTTGTGCACTCAAGACAAACCAAGCGCCTAACCACAAGCAAACCAAACCTGCAGCAACTGAAAAAATCCAAAGGGTGCGAATTTAAAATTTTCAAGAAACTCGTAACCAACAAAGGAAACACAGTTCAATGAACAATAGAAGTTTAGATGTACAGACACAGTACAGAAAACCTATTGTCCACTTGAAAAATAGTAAACGCAGAAAAAAGGACTAAAAAGAATTTACTGCAAAGGATGGACTGAAAGGGCGCTTGAAATACACCCGGAAGAACAAGAAAGAGGTGAGCGGCGGTACATCTGCAAGTACAACTGCAAGATTACCCAGCCCACCAATTTACAGTATTATCCGAAGGGAAACAACAACTACACTCCACAAAAAGCTCGAATCACTTAAGGGGCTGGTGATCTAAAAACAGTGGAGTAAAAAGAAATAGCTAATCTATGATGAGCTCCACCGAATGAACCATCTGCCTATGGAACTAAGAGTCAGAAACCATCAAGACGCTATAACGGTGGTCTGAATTAATTACCACCTTCCACCAAAACCAAGAAAGACAGCTGAAATGAAGCTGCCTAAACAAAGCGTCGTAACGCTCCACCAATCTAGACTACCCTATAAGACAGTCTAGGAGGTGCTGAGGAATGGGCACCCACACATAGGGCCATGTTAACCTACGTATATATAAGAACCATCAGCACCATGAGGTAGTACAGCCCCCGGTGCAGCACTACTGCCCGGTTGAAATGGGTCGGCATTATTTGCCTCTATATCAACGAATCCTGGGTCGACCGGTACACCCCAGCCATACGCAGTATCGGAACCAGATCAGTGTTCAAGGTCATCACTCACACTTTCGGTGACGGCTACATCATCACATGGGCTTGACCCGGGTAATCCACCAGGGACAGCAGGAGGCGAAGGGAGTAACAACACCCGCGAGCCATCCGAACTGGTGGCCGGAGGTTGGCGACTATTAGACAATGGACCTATGACAGGCTCCACTATGACCTGAGGCTGTCTTAATCCTAGAGCTTCACCGACGGAACGTGGCGCAGAGGAGGGCCTGGCGACCCCCTGAGATTCGGGTAAATTAAAATTCGGAAATACAACTCCCACCCGCCCTAAAACTTCACACACAATACAGCATGATCAGTCCCTGGTCTGGGATGCAATCTGGATACATCCCAGCCAGGACAGCCATCAACAATTGGGGTTGCTAAAGGGCGTAGGGAATTACCGGCGACACGAGCATATCACGGTTTGATGACAGGAGGGATGCAAGCGGGCACGGGGACCCATACTAATGGGAGAGCCCAGGAAGACAGTTTACAACTGATGATCTGGATATAGAGAGTACATCACTACTCTCTACGACCTGGCGCAACATCGGAACCCATATATAATAACCCTTATGTCAGCATGAATTGCGTTGCTCTCACGCGTTTTATGACTTGGTGACTACTTCTGTACTCCCTTAGAACTATCGGCCCTGACAGCTTCCCGTAGTGACAGTTTCCCTTAGCCTGAGTCATTGAGTGACTCAGTGATAGGTTCCTGTCAGCTACTTCACCGGTCTTGCCTTTACCCTGATAGTTTCCCGGCTGCCCGGTTTCCTCTGACATTGACTGTATAGTGTCTAACCCTTATCAGGGTATAGCCTACCTTTCTTTCTTCCTCCACTGGTGCCCCTTAATGGGTCTCCTGTGCTTGTAACTTACTCTCGTCTCTGCATATATAGATTGGCGTGCTGCACACACAAAGTCCACTCATCCGGAGTGTTATCAAAGCTAATAGGTTATCCGGCCCCTCATTTCTACCACTGCTTTGAAATGCAACTTCCGCGAGGACCCCCGGCGACATTTGAGAAACTCCATGACAAGAATGGAGAATCCTGGTCGCGCGGGATGCGCAGCGTTATTATAAGTAATGGCTGCGACCGTGTCCTTCCCAAGGAGGACGCGGTTTCTCAAGACGATTGGCTAGACGTCTGTGCACCAGCGACCTCTGCTGGCGGTTATGAGAGTCCTTCCGCCATCATGGAAGTAACCCCCCCCAATCATACCTCTACCTTAGCGCTCCTTCAGCTACCGTCTGTCGTAGACGACTTTGACGTGCAGACTCAAGTCGGCGACTAGCCTGGACATCGGTGGAGATACCCCGTCTTCGTCTGCTCGCGTCCTTGATGTCGCTAACTCCGGTGTTTGAGGCTCTGCCTGCATACCGGAGGTTGCCAAGCCGACCAAGCTCCCTGCTGATGTCTACGTCGTCTTTGCCCCCCCCCCTTTGCACTCTAGTGGCTATGTGCTACCTTCTGGAGAATTTTTTCGATCAAGCTGGCGGATCGCCGGCACTGCCGTAGGGTTCGCCACAAGAGGACGACGCGTCTGGACCTGGAGATTCTGGAGGTGGTAGGAAGCAGGGGGGTATGGTCAGCACCACTCGGGTGCTGCTCCCTCTACCCCCCATCCGGGTGAGTCGAGCGATAGAGGGGGGGACTTGGGATTGACTGCTCATCGACGGCGGAATATTAGGACCTTTGCATGCCTCGGCTCTGCTCTTCGCATCCTAGCGATAAATTTTCGAATTCTGCCCTTGCGATTTGCGATTTTCTGCCATTGGTGCGATTTTCTGCACCAGGTGCGAGTTGCTGCACTGTCATTCTCGTCTCCTTTTTTTTTTTTTTCCCCCCCATACCTCTAATCTCGACTTCGCCTAACGCTTCCCCACCTTCTGTGATCCCAGGTCTCGCAGCGCCGGACTTCGCCCATGCTACAGGCCGAAGTGGAGGCCGAAGTGGACGCCGTCCTGGCCCTAGTCCAGCGGCCGTGGAGGATCTTTGGCATGATATCTTTGGATATTTTTCTCTCTTAGGCTCCTTGTGACCCCTGGGTGCGTTCTGTGGTTCGACAGAGGTTACTTCTTTGTCTTCCCGTGCCCCTGGTTCCCCCCTTAGGTGTATGCCTTAGCAACGTGCGTTTGGGTTCGAGTGTTTGCGTTCTGATAGGGCTAAGGGGTTTTATAGTAAAGTGGTTTGAGGATTGGCTGATATCGGTTGGGGAGGAGCATGAGTTATCTTTGGCATACACTGCACAGCAGAATGCAACTGTGGAAAGGTACAATGGGGTCTTACAGTCTATAGCTAGGAGCATCCACTTGGAGTCCAAACTTGCTAAGTCTTTCTGGCCCTATGCCTTCCTCGCTGCTTGTTACCTAGTTAATCGCTTGCCCAATCAGGGAGAGAAGACTCCTTACGAGCTTTTCTTTGGGGTTCAGCCTGATGTGTCGATGTTGCGTGTGTTCGGTTGCCCTTGCTACGTTACGCTAGTAAATGGGAAGAAGCGCAACAAGCTGGACGAGCGGGCGCTATGTGGAAGACTGGTTGGGTATTCCCTGGTGAGTAAGGGTTATTTTGTTTGGGTTCCAAAGTTGCGCGAGGTAGTAGAGAGTCGTGATAAACTCTTCTATGAGCAGTTTGAGCATAACTGTATACCTGGGTTATCTCCCTATGACGGGTCTCCGTATTACACTTGCATCCCTGCCGCAATCAACGGACATATGCATGTGCCTGCGGTTCATTCCCTTGACCCTTTGCTAACCCCAATTGTCGACCGCTGCCCTGATCATGGGATGCCCTTCCATGGGATGACCTTGCGCCCCAGGTCAGGGGCTGATGGTGCTGTATTGCGTGTGAAGGCATTGGGTTAGCGAGATTCTGCGGTCCTTTCAGATAAAATCTTAGCCGAATCTCAGGGGGTCGCTGGGATCTCCAATACGTCGCTCGTCGGTGAAGCTTTAGGTGTACGACAGCCTTCAATCATAGTGGTATCTGGATCAGGTCCATTGCCTAATAGTCCCCACCCTCCGACCACCTTGAATGACTCGCAGGTGTCGTTCATTCAGACGCCTCCCGTTGTCCCTGGTGGAACACTCGGGTCCCGGCCTGGGGATGATGTAGCCGTTGCTGACTGGGCAAGTGATGATTTAGAACACTGGTCGGGTTCCGATACTGCGTACGGCTGGGGTGTTACAGTCGACTCAGGCTTCGTTGATATAGAGGCAAATAAGGCCGGCCCTGTTCAACCAGGCAGCAGTTCTGCGCTGGGGGCTATACTACCGGTTACTAGCTTGATACTGCGTATGGCTGGGGTGTTACAGTCAACCCAGGATTCATTGTTTTAGGTGCTGATGGTTCTCATACGTAGGTTAACATGGCCCTATGTGTGGGTGCCTATTCCTCAGCACCGCCTAGACTGACTTATAGGGTAGTCTAGATTGGTGGGGCGTTACGACGCTTTGTTTAGGCAGCTTCCTTTCAACTGTCTTTCTTGGTTTTGGTGGAAGGTGGTAATTAATTCAGACCACCGTTATAGCGTCTTGATGGTTTCTGACTCTTAGTTCCATAGGCAGATGGTTCGTTCGGTGGAGCTCATCATAGATTAGCTATTTCTTTTTACTCCAAACTGTTTTTAGATCACCAGCCCCTCATGTGATTGGAACTTTTTGTGGAGTGTAGTAGTTGTTTCCCTTCGGATTTTACTGTGAATTGGTGGGCTGGGTAATCTTGCAGTTGTACTTGCAGATGTACCGCCGCTCACCTCTTTCTTGTTTTCCGAGTGTATTTCAAGCGCCCTTTCAGTCCATCCTTTGCAGTCAATTCTTTGACGTCCTTTTTTCTGCGTTTACTATTTTTCAAGTGGACATTAAGTTTTCTGTACTGTGTTTGTACGTCTAAACTCCTATTGTTCATTGAACTGTGTTTCCTTTGTTGGTTACAAGTTTCTTGAGATTTATCTCCGCATCCTTTGGATTTTCAGTTGCTGCAGGTTTAGTTTGCTTGTGGTTAGGTGCTTGGTTTGTCTTGAGTGCATGAGTTCTTTGCGGTGCGATACCCACCTCCTAGAATGTTTTAGTTAGTGCCGTAACTGGGGATTTATGATAATTAACTTTCATAAATCTTCTTACTTCCATCTTTGAGTAAGAAACCAGTTCATCATGGTTTTTTCATCCCAACCTAGTCATGAATTCTATGCTAAGAATAGTTTTTAAGGTAGTGGATTTTTCCATCGACTTTATTTTTCCATCGTAGTCTTTAGTGTCCTCTTGTCTGCGTCCTTTAGGTTTTGATTCTCTCGTGTGCTGCTCTCACACGATATTTCAATCCGTCTCTTTGGTTATCATTGATTGGCGTTAGGTTCCTATACCCGGATCGGGTTTTCTATACCGTTGTTCCCCAACTTTGATATACGTTTTTTCAGTCTTCTCTTTAGGTTACGTTCTCGGCTCTTTTAGTCACCGTTGTTCCCCTTCCTTTGGTATTTGGGATTGATTTCTGTTTTGGCCTCCCTGTGATTTCTGGTTTGGTGCCTCCTATTCTGGATGAATAGTATTTTTGCGCTTACCATGGATGGTTACATTTCCGTTTTGGTCTCAGCTCTGCTCGGTATGACCCAAGTTTTTTTGCTGCTACATTTTCGGAGTACTACAGTGGTTTTTGGTTCATCCTTTCTCATCCTTTTATTTTAGACAAGGCTTTCTTCTGGTTTCCTGATTTTTCCGCCGTTCCTTCATAACTTTTGTTTGCTACCAGTTTATAGTTCTATGTCACCAGTGCCATAGGTGGAGTAGTAGTATTGTATGTCACCTGTGTCATAGGTGGAGTGTCAGCATGAATTGCGTTGCTCTCACGCGTTTTATGACTTGGTGACTACTTCTGTACTCCCTTAGAACTATCGGCCCTGACAGCTTCCCGTAGTGACAGTTTCCCTTAGCCTGAGTCATTGAGTGACTCAGTGATAGGTTCCTGTCAGCTACTTCACCGGTCTTGCCTTTACCCTGATAGTTTCCCGGCTGCCCGGTTTCCTCTGACATTGACTGTATAGTGTCTAACCCTTATCAGGGTATAGCCTACCTTTCTTTCTTCCTCCACTGGTGCCCCTTAATGGGTCTCCTGTGCTTGTAACTTACTCTCGTCTCTGCATATATAGATTGGCGTGCTGCACACACAAAGTCCACTCATCCGGAGTGTTATCAAAGCTAATACCTTACTCACCAGGGAATACCCAACCAGTCTACCAAATAACGCCCTTTCGACTAGCTTGTTGCGTTTCTTCCCAATACTAGGGTGACATAGCAAGGGCAACCAAACACACGCAACAACGACACATTAGGAACCATACCGTAGAACATCTCATAAAGAGTATGCCACCCTAGTTGTACAGCCGATTGCGAAGATAACACACTAGCACTCTGCTGAGCAGTGTCATCATCAACAACTCATGCACTGCCACAACTAATCGAGATCAACCATGCCTCCATACCACTTAACTAAACATTCCTAAGCCCTATCAGAACTCAAACACGTGAACACAAACTCATGTAGCTGAGGCATACACCTAAGGGGGGGCACCCAGGGGAAGGACCAGGGGCACGGTAAGACAAAGAACGCGACGACCTCTGTCGAACCACGGAACGCACCCAGGGGTCCCAAGGATCCTAAGATAGAGAGAAAAAATATCCACCAAGATATCATGCCAAAGAACCTCCACGGCCGCTGGACTAGGGCCAGGACGGCGTCCACTTCGGCCTTTAGCATGGGCGAAGTCCGGCGCTGCGACACCTGGGATCACAGAAGGTGGGGAAGCGTTAGGGCGAAGTCGAGATTTGAGGTATGGGAAAAAGGAGACGAGGATGAAAGTGCAGCAAGTCGCACCTGGTGCAGAAAATCGCACCAATGGCAGAAAATCGCAAATCGCAAGGGCAGAATTCGAAAATTTATCTCTAGGATGCGAAGAGCAGAGCCGAGGCATGTAAAGGTCCTAATATCCCGCCGTCGATGATCAGTCAATCCCAAGTCCCCCCCTCTATCGCTCGACTTACCCGGTTGGGGGGTAGAGGGAGCAGCACCCGTAGTGGTGCTGACCATACCCCCCTGCTTCCTACCACCTCCAGAATCTCGCGTAGGGTGTTCTCCTCTGGCGAACCCTACGGCAGTGCCGGCGATCCGCCAGCTTGACCGAAAAAATTCTCCAGAAGGTAGCACAGAGCCACTAGAGCGCAAGCTCATGCCAGTAGCCGACCGTCGGCTGGGCAGAGCAAAGGGGGTCACAGACGACGTAGACAGGGGAACATCAGCAGGGAGCTTGGTCGGCTTGGCAACCTCCGGGTTCGCAGACAGAGCCTCAAACACCGGATAAATGTTAGCGACGTCAAGGACGCGAGCAGACGAAGACGGGGAACCTCCACCGATGTCCAGGCTAGTCGCCGACTTGAGTCTGCACGTCACAGTCATCTACGACAGACGGGAGGAGGCGACAGATGGCAGGGGAGGAAAAGGAAGGGAAGATGGAGGAATGATTGGGGGGGGTTACTTCCACGATGGCGGAAGGATCCTCCTCTCCGGCAGCAGAGGCCGCTGGCGCGCAATCAATCAGCCAATTTGTCGGCATTGCAGGACTTCGGAACTTCCAGAATGAAGCTCGTTGAAGCCAAGGAGAGGACGACGTAGAAGATGCATTAAGCAGTGGTACCATGATGGACCCAATGACCTATCAGCTTTAATACACTCCGTAGAGTGGACAGAGATGATTGCGACGGAACAGACGCGCCAATCTATACACGGAGACGAGAATAATTAAAGTGACTGGGGACACACATAAGACCCCAGTGGAGGAAAGGAAGCAAGCCTGGAACCTAACAAGGGTACAGGCTATACAGCGCGTGTCAGGGGATCAGGGGACGCAGCCCACCAGGAGCTGTCACCGTGTCATGAAGGATGACACAGTCTACAGGAAGCTGTTACCGTACAGAAAAGCAGTTACTATCTACAGCTATAGTTCTAAGGAAGTACAGTAGTAGTCACCAAGACATAAAACGATCGAGTGAACAGCAATTGATGCTGATACAAGTCATTAGAGACATTAGGAGGGAGGACAGAATGGTCAGGCAATTCCCCCCCATGCAAGTGGTTCATGTCATGAGTGCTGCACTCATCATCAGCACTTGCAAGTTGGAGAGCTGGTGTGTCTTTCCTATGGGGGATGGCAGCTAGGATACACAAGGGTGTTGCAGGGATGGTATCAGATGCGAGTGTAGGGATAACTGCAGGTGAGGGAGCACGTGCAAGTTCGGCTGCCTGTGATAGCAATTCCCCCCCATGCAATTGGTCAGGTCTGTCCCCATCATCATTGTGGACAGATTTGTTGTCCCTAGCAGATGTGGCAGCAGGGATGCACAAAGATGCTGGAGGGACAATATCAAATTCAGGTTGCAATGACCTGAGGTAGTTGGTTGCAATGCGGTCTCTCTGCCTATCTAGGTAGATGGCAGGCGATGTATGCACAATGATTCCTTCACCACAGTAGTAGTCAATCCACTCCATTTTTCTATTTTCATGATTCAGTACATGTACTCAAGCACGTTCTTCTTCGTATTTGACTTCGCACAAGGCAAGTGCAAGGGAAGTAGAATTGGCAGAATAGAATACCATACAAGGCCTTCAAGGTGGCTAGGAGGTGAATAATCATCAGGGATCTCATTCATGCAATCCTGAAACCAATGTAGGTGGCCTGACGGGGTCCCAAACATTCTTTCAAGGTGTGGAAGGATCAGTTGGGGATGAGAAAAGAGATGGTCTACTTCGGCTAGGATGTGGGGGGCTAAGTGTTCAGCAATGTTGCAAGCCCCCGTAATGAGTTCATTATAGTCACCTAGCCTATCGGTAGCCATGTCCAGCTTGTCGTTGATGTAGTGCTCCCATCTGAACCAGTCAGATTTAATTCCAGTAAATAGCATGAAGCAATCCTTGTCAAGTAGTCCCATTGTAGGGATTCTTCACGCAGTCCTTGGAAGAGGCAGGATGAAGAATGAGGGATAGGCGACAGTTGGAATTAATCCAGGGACGTGGCCATCGGCGATCTGGAGGTGCCCCCCATCAGGCGTTCAGCCGGATAAGATCCGTCGGGTGTGGCCACGGAGCAGGATGGGTGGCGTCGGGGGCCTTGACAGAGAGTGTTATTGGAGCGATGGAGAGGGGGGGGGGGGGGGGGGGGGGGGGGGGGGGGGGGGGGGGGGGGGGGGGGAAGATGGACGTTGCGAGGCAACAGGGGATAAATGGAATCTGGTGGTGAGGGGGCGAGTTGGAGGTGGAGGCCAACTTGGGATAGATCTGGAGAGATGATAGGTCAGGAGGTGGTTGAGAGGTGGCTGAGATTGCTTACGCAACGGGACGTGGGAGATGGGAAGGGGGTGGTGGGGGCGCAGTGGTGGTGGAGATGGTTGTCAGTGGGGTGTGCTGGACTACAGCTTGAGGCTCAATGGAGCAGAATCAATCCGGATACGCGGATCATATACCGCACAAGAGTGGTGTCCCAGCGGGGAGGTTCTTGTCGGGTGGAGAGCCTTACTCGATCCTTTCAATTGAGCGCTCCGCGCGACAACAATCAAAATGTCCTTCAGCTCGGAATACCGTCAAGCAAGGACAATCTAAAGCGAATGGGACCGTAACCTGTGAATTTCCGGAGTATGTGCAGAGCACAGAGACGAGGGGAAGACGGTAAGGATAAGATCTTTACAGTTAGATCAGCATTCGATCAATGCGCCAGGAGGAAGTACTGAGATGGCGCGGCACCTCAGGGTACCGGCGTCAGAGTCCGTGCCATAGCTGGCAGCGGCATCGCAGTACAGTGCAGCAGGGAGGTAGTCCTGTGCACTCTTAAGTCACTCTAGGTGAGCCGGTGAAACCCGGTGAAGAACACCTTAGTGTTGTATATATGTCATGGTGTAACGACCAGGAATGATCAAATGTTACGTTTAACATCTCGAATGCATGTTTTAAAGGGTCCATAACGTTGCCAACATAGATTTTGGCACACGAATCGTAGACTTCTAACTCTTTAAACGTTGATTTTGAAGTACCCTTGAACACTCCTGGTAACGACCAACTCCCCACATCAGCAGTCCACCCCTCCTTTTTTTACATCTAAAAAAATGGCTGACAGCCAGTCTTGTTCAGCGGTTAGAAGAAAAAGAAAACAGTCGGCAAATACATGGATACAGGAGTTTAGCGTGAGAATGTCAGGTACATATAAATGACAATTCCGTTGCTGTGTTAGACTCTCGCAACCCCCTCCTCATATATTTGAAGCGGGCAGCAGCGGCAAGAAGCGGAATAAACGCTGAAATCAGCGTCTGAATCGCTAGGAAGTGCTGCAACATTCGACTTAGCCACGTTGAGCTGACCTGGCCAGATGCAAAAGACTGCTTGACTCGGGCTTGACTGGTGGAATGTTTACCGCCCTCAACGTTTACCGCCCTCAATGTAGGAGAGACTCAAGAGTTACACCGAGTCACTCAAACTCAAAAAATGTTAAAAGGGGGCCGACCAACTAGTGTAACAAAAACGAGTAACCGGATGAAGAGCCATTTAGCCCTGAAGGGTTCGCGTAGAAAGAACCGTCCTTCACAAGCCAACTGTCAATGCAACATGCAACATTCGCGTTTCCGTCCGACCCTGAGCCATCGCCTGCAAACTCCCATCGCGGCTGGACCTGCTACTTGCGCGCAACGTGCAAATTGCGCAAATGCTTACTTCGAACCACGCAATTGAATTGAACTGGTGCTCTTCCAACCTCTGAATCTGCCAATCTTGCTATTAATAGCATGTCTCAGTACTGATCATTCGTTCTGCAGACCTGCGAAGCTTCAAAATTAATTACTATCAGCCCAAGTGGGTAACACCACCCTGCGAACCTGTGGAGTTTGGACCAGCGCAGCTTTGAGCTACGTGCTCTGACCTAGGGGCCCATCGCCTGCAACCTGCTGGACGTGCTACTTGCGAACGTGTAAATTGAGCATATGCTGACCTTCGAACTGCGGAATTGATAACTGGTGCACTTCCGACCCCCGTCCCAGCCAAAGTGACTTGCTATTTATAGCTACCTAAGTACCAATCGTTCGTTCTGCGGAGCTGCGTAGCTACACAAGTAAGAACTAACTCGCTACCCAAGAAGGTGACACTAAGTACCCTGAGAAGCTGCAGAGCTTCGACTAACGCAGCTTTCAGATTCGTACTTCGACCTAGGGGGCAGCGGCGTTGCACAATGGTAGCTTCTATCTCCATTCTCCATGGCCAGGCGCAACTCTAGGCCCAGTCATTCCAAATCATGGGCAGAGCGGCTATTGAGACCCTATGCTCACCCACGGTATTCTCCCAAAGCACATGCCACATGCGCTCCCAAACTGCGCTACATTCGTGTCATACCCACACAACGCATAACCACCCGGCCAGCCCAATGCATGCCGACCCACGCTACAGGTGTCCACCCCGACACACCCGACCACCCCCCCGCGTCGGTTGCAGCCCAGACCTGAAAGGCTCATACAGCCCAGCCCACACATGCAACACCTTGTCAAAAATCCCTAAATTCAACCCGACCTCTGATTGGTCTCATTTTCTGCATTAAATTCTTACATCTAAAGCCAACCTTCATGTATGCTTTGCATGACAGTATAGGCACGTTCAATACTGCTTAAAAATAGCAACCCTGCAAAATGTCCCTTTTTTGTTTGTTTGTTACTTCGTAAGCAACAAGGCTACAACATAAGTACATAACTGACCGCCCATGCATAAGCTTATAATTCCAAAAACCAACAGCTTAGTGGGCGGTCAATATAGTTACCGCCCTCAATGTAGGAGAGACTCAAGAGTTACACCGAGTCACACAAAATCAAAAAATTGTCAAAAAGGGGGCCGACCAAATAGCGTCACGTGAGTGTAGCAAAAACGAGTAACCGGGTGCGGAGTCATGGGGAACCTAAAGGGTTCGCGTAGAAAGAACCGTCCTTCACAAGCCATCTGTCCATGCAACATGCAACATTCGCGTTTCCGTCCGACCCTGAGCCATCGCCTGCAAACTCCCATCGCGGCTGGACCTGCTACTTGCGCGCAACGTGCAAATTGCGCAAATGCTAACTTCGAACCACGCAATTGAATTGAACTGGTGCTCTTCCAACCTCTGAATCTGCCAATCATGCTATTAATAGCATGCCTCAGTGCTGATCATTCGTTCTGCAAACCTGCGAAGCTTCAAAATTAATTACTATCAGCCCAAGTGGGTAACACCACCCTGCGAACCTGTGGAGTTTGGACCAGCGCAGCTTTGAGCTACGTGCTCTGACCTAGGGGCCCATCGCCTGCAACCTGCTGGACGTGCTACTTGCGAACGTGTAAATTGAGCATATGCTGACCTTCGAACTGCGGAATTGATAACTGGTGCACTTCCGACCCCCGTCTCAGCCAAAGTGACTTGCTATTTATAGCTACCTAAGTACCAATCGTTCGTTCTGCGGAGCTGCGAAGCTACACAAGTAAGAACTAACTCGCTACCCAAGAAGGTGACACTAAGTACCCTGAGAAGCTGCAGAGCTTCGACCAACGCAGCTTTCAGATTCGTGCTTCGACCTAGGGGGCAGAGGCGTTGCACAATGGTGGCCACTTATCTCCATTCACTATGGCCAGACGCAACTCTAGGCCCAGCCATTCCAAATCATGGGCAGAGCGGCTATTGAGACCCTATGCTCACCCACGGTATTCTCCCAAAGCACATGCCACATGCGCTCTCGAACTGCGCTACATTCGTGTCATACCCACACAACGCATAACCACCCGGCCAGCCCAATGCATGCCGACCCACGCTATAGGCATCCACCCCGACACACCCGACCACCCCCTCGCGTCGGGTGCAGCCCAGACCTGAACGGCACATACTGCCCAGCCCACACATGCAACACCTTCAAAAATCCCTAAAAATCAACCCGACCTCTGATTGGTCTAATTTTTTCTGCATCAAATTCTTACAACTAAAGCCAACCTTCATGTATGCTCTGTATGACAGTACAGGCACGTTCAATACTGCTTTAAACAGCAACACTGCAAAATGTCCCTTATTTGTTTGTTTGTTACTTTGTTGTTACTTTGATTACTTTGAAAGCAACAAGGCTACAACATAAGTACATAACTGACCGCCCGTACATAAGCTTATAATTCCAAAAACCAACAGCTCAGGGGGCGGTCAATATAGTTACCGCCCCTCCATGGGTAGCGACTTCGGTACATCAGGCGTACTGCCGGACGAGCAAAACGGGCGCGCCAAACGGGTGCGCCAAACGGAGGCGCCAAACGGATGCGCTAGGGAGCCTAAGGGTTCGCCCTACAAAGTGCATTTGGACCGCACCAACTGACGTTTGCAAACGGCAGGCAGCTCGAGAAACTCGCAAATACAGCCACCTCCACTCCGACTCGAAGCAAATTTCAGACAACTTGTATTTGCAGTCACGTCACCTCATCTTCCAGGTACATTTAAGTTAAACTGCGCCCCAAACCACTTGACGTTAGGATTCGGCAATCAAGTCACCTCGAAGGAGACTGCCTAGCACAGCCGGAGGGTGCACAGCCTTAGTTTATGACGTAACGCGCAACTGTATACCAAAGCGAGTTAAACGAGACATGCGTTCCGCAAGAGTAGCCACGAGGGCAGCAACAAGCTTACGCATATCGCACACCAAACAACCTTAGCTCCCCGTCCCCAGCGGATCCCCATACCTAACACGAGGGCAGAACAAGGTTACACGCACCGCACACCGCACACAAAACAACCCTAGTTAGCGCCCCTTCATGGTTACAGCGGGGCTACCCATTACCATCCCTAGCCACCAGCGGATCCCTTGGTCCAATTGGTCCAATCCAACACAAGGGCGGTCACGCCCTTGTTCTTCCAACCATCTTCCCGAAAGTCAAGGTCTAAACCCTCTAAAACCCTCCCAAACCCAGACCGGTTGGAAACAGAGAAACTCTCTGGTCGGAAACACCTACCTGGAAGCTGGAGGAGGGGGGAAGCTGGAGTCCGGGGGCTCTTGGTCCGGGGGCTATCTGACAGGGATATCAGCAAATCAGATCTCCTGTTCGAACGCACTTGGCGCACCGTTTGAATTGAAGCTCGCAGTTCAAGGGGGGAAGCTGCCTGCCTCGGACATCGCACGTCAGCTGAGCGACACCCGGCCTCTTAATGCTTATTTCGGAAATCCTGCTGCTGCGCGTGCACGAGCTGAAGAAATAATTTCCCGCAACCTTGCATCTTGCATCCGAGTGGCTAGCTCGGATACTAGCTAATTTTAATCAGCCTTCCTCCCTCGACAGCTCGGCACCACCAGCTTACGTGCGGCCTCCTGATATCATTAGTATAGCCAAATTGCTGCATGCTGCTAATATTACGAGCTGGCTGGCATGATGTTGGTGATGGCGGGGACGCGGGCGCGCGTGGTTGACAGAACGGACAGTTTCGCCGTCCGATCAAAATGGTAGGAAGAAAGAAGGGAGGAGGGGGCGCATGGCAGGGGATAACGCTATGGAAAGAGAGTTGGTGTGGGCAGAAAATTGAAATTCGAAAGGGAACGAGGCGATGTCCGAGGCAGGCAGCTTCCCCCCTTGAAATGCGTGCTTCAATTCAAACGGTGCGCCACGTGCGTTCGAACAGGAGATCTGATTTGCTGATATCCCTGTCAGATAGCCCCCGGACCAAGAGCCCCCGGACTAACTTCCCCCCTCCGAAGCTGGAACCTTCGATTGTCGACCGGTGGCTCATATCAGCGGGCCCTGGCCTCATATCCCTGATATGCCCCAAGATGACATCTCTGAGACCTATGACTACAATAAATCTGTGACGCTCTGAGCTTTACCGCGGGAGAAGTATAGTATAGTATGGTATAGGAACAGCGTAGTACAGGTTACCGATTGTTGTCAAGTGTTACCGATTGCCAGGTGCCGATTGTTACCGATTGTTGCCGATTGTTGCCGATTGTTGCCGAGTGGTACCGATTGCCGATTGTTGCCGAGTGTTACCGATTGCTGCGAACTCGAACCCAGATCCCAGAAACAGGCTGTTTCTGCTCGAGTCACATCCTCCTGCTCGTGCTGCGTCCTCCTGCTCGAGTTAAATCCTCCGAATCTGGCGCTCCTTCTGCTCAACCTTCATCCCATCGCCCACCCACCCATCATGCCACACCGCTCCCACGCACAGCTGGACTCGATCTCGGCAACCATGATGGTAAGCAGTTCAGATGCGCGATAAGTTCACAACCAATTGGCTGGGGGCGAGGCGATGCCGCGAGAGCTCTGATATGTTCCACACTTCCCCACTTGGGCCTTTCCTATGGATCTCGACGCAGACGAGACAGTTATAACAGCCAGCGGGGGTCTAGTTATCTCATTTACAGGACCGGATCATCAAATCACCGATGGTTGCAACATCTCACCGGAAACCCCACCTCTCTCCTTCGCCTTCGACTCCTCGGTGCAATAATCCAGACTCCCTTTATCTACTCGTCTCACCACAGGCGGTTCCTCGACAGCGCAGCTGGTGCCGCAAGACCAGGTTGTTGCTTACACTTCGGTCCCTTGCCTCCCTTCCCAGTTCTCCCCCCTCTCCCCCCCCCCCCCCCCCCCCCCCCCCCCCCCCCCCCCTTTCCCCTTCGCCCCTCTCCCCCCTTCAAAACTGCCCCAACCTCCCAACCTCCCTGCCCTACCTGACATATTATTATTCATTGCTTCACTGCTTGTTTTATTGCTTCTTTTTTTGCTAGCCTTATTGCTTGCTCTGTTGCTTGTTTGTATGCTTGCTTGTTTGTTCCTCTGTCTCTCTCAGCCATGCAGCTCCCCACACCCCACACCGCCTGTTCTGTATTGCAGGTTGATCACTCCAGAATCCGAAATCACTGGTCACAGTCCCAGCCCCTTGCAACAGGGTTCTCTTACCCTCTGATTACACCTGAGCTCGATGTAATCAACCCGTATGGCCACGTCTTCGAGAGTGACCTATTATTCTGTACGAACATTGATGATTATGATGATGATGCGGTGATGAAGGTGCGTTGGGTGTTTAGGTTTGGTGGAGGGGGAGATTTGTCAGTTTTTTTTTTTTTTGCTGCATGTAGCAGCTTCCTGGCAGCTCCCCTGCCTGACTACTTAATCAAAGCTAGCGCAAGCTGGTGCATCTGACAGCTGACATCGTCAGCTTAAAAGTCGATCAGAGGATGCAGGTTTGGGTTACCGGTTAACTTTGGCGTTTCCGTTGTTAACCCAAACCTTTTTTCGTTCACACGGGACAAGTTCACGCGTGTTGGTCAAATTCGGTAACCAAATTCTAACCAAACCCCCAAACGTAGGGTACCCCCCCCCCCCCCCCCCCCCCCCCTACCCTACGGGTAATGGTTATGGTTAGTCGCACACGTGTTGTTCGTTGTTTCTGTTGCGATAAATTTTGCAGCATATCCTTCTGCAGCACTTGCTTTTACAAATTTCCTCCCTTTTATTAACTTAAAGGATGCGTCGCATTCGGAGCGTACGAGCATGCTCCAAGGGAGTAACAATGGATAATCGATTCGTCTTCCCATGATCTCTCTGACTTTAAACTTTTTGGCGGAGCTTCCCCTTCTGGGGGGTGAAAGCCCCCATGTTCACCCATTTGTCCGTCTGTCCGACCGAAAAAAGAAAAACTTGAAGCCTGACACGTCATCCAACGGTCGCGTATCTAGCTCGCTTCGGTCAGCTCCATCGTTGCCACTTTTCGTTCCGTTGCCAACACACTCCGCCAATTTTCCGCGTCGCTTGCAACGCTGCAAAGGACTTGTCGTACTGACAAGAAGACTAGAAGCTCAGGAATGCCGTTTGAACAACATCCACGGGTCTGGGCCAGGGTACTACACAGCGCACTCAGCAGCGCGATTTCGCGCACACTTTTTGATCCCCATTGCGCGTTTCGCGCAGTTTTTTCAACCCACTGTGGGCGCAGCGCGCAGTTTTTGTGCTTTTTGCACTACAAAGCGCTCACCAATTTGACGTTTGTGCGCTTTGAGTGCTGACCAATTTGACAAAATGTAGTACCCTGGTTTGGGCTAACCTCGGCTAACCTTCAGCTACCCCCCCCTCTGACCTGGCAGATTAACCTCAAACCAAACCTTAACCCAAACCTGTCTCGTCTGTATGATCTCATTCCACTGCCTTTTTTTTGAAGTTGTGAAAGGACTCTCACCCCAGGAGGTGGGTCTCCCGACACAAACCAGCGACACGGAGGATTCAGTTCGAATGGTGGTGCTCTTGAAATCCCAACCCAAATTGAAATGGGTTTAGCCATGTGTCTAGCTCAGGGAGCTGCCTAGAAGCTGCTACGAATAGCCCAAAAGACAAAATTCTGGTCTTGGCCTTTGTCAGGGCTTTTCCCCCGCTATTTATAGCGATCGCTACTTTTGACTCCGTTTTGGCAAAATTATCGCCATATATTTTGTGTGTGCCCCATATGGCCCTAGAAAGCTATGAAAGGCTGTAAAAGCTATAAAAAGCTGTAAAAGCTGTAACAAACTGTATAAGCTGTAAAAATCTTTAAAAGCTATAAAAAGCTGTAAAAGCTGTAAAAAGCTGTACAAACACGCTGTCCCTGGAGGAGCCTTGAACTATAACCACATGATTCCCTACCGCGGTCAGACGGGGCTCCCTTTGTACCAAGAACAACCAGGCGCAATCTTCAAGGTAGGGGGAAGCTAGCCCCCATTGAAGTTAGCCACCACTTACTTAAACCCTAAACCCAACTAGTCCCTAAACCCTAATAATACCTAAACTTAAGTGGGGGCTACTTTCCCCCCACCTATCATCAGCCTTCTGTCAGCAAGTTGGTCAGCAAGTCCCCCCAATGATGATGATGATAATAATGATGATGATTACATTTTTAAACCCTAAACCCTAAACCCAGTGTCAGGGCTTGGCTGTGTTGTGTCCACACTCACAGCACCTTAACCCTAAACCCTAAACCCTAGGACCATTGTCAGGGCTTGGCTGTGTTGTGTCCACACTCACAGCACCTGAACCCTAAAACCCTAAACCCTAGGACCATTGTCAGGGCTTGGCTGTGCTGTTTCCACACTCACAGCACCTTAACCCTAAACCCTAAACCCTAGGACCATTGTCAGGGCTTGGCTGTGTTGTGTCCACACTCACAGCACCTTCAACCCTAAATCCTAAACCCTAGGACCATCGTCAGGGCTTGGCTGTGTTGTTTCCACACTCACAGCACCTGAACCCTAAAACCCTAAACCCTAGGACCATTGTCAGGGCTTGGCTTTGTTGTGTCCACACTCACAGCACCTTAAACCCTAAACCCTAAACCCTAGCACCATTGTTTGGGCTAGGCTTTGTCGTACCCACACTCTCACCACCTAAAACCTAAACCCTAGGACCATTGTCAGGCTTGACTTTGTTGTGTCTACACTCACACCACCTAAACCCTAAACCCTAGCACCATTGTCAGGGCTTGGCTGTGTTGTATCTACACTCACACCACCTAAACCCTATGACCATTATCAGGGTTTTACTTTGTTTTGTCTACACTCACACCCCCTTATCCCCAAACCCTAAACACTAGGACCATTGTCAGGGCTTATCTTTGTTGCACCCACACTCACGACACCCAAACTCTAACCCTAAACCCTAGGACCACTGTCAGGGCGTGGCTTTGTCGTACCCACACTCACACCATTCTGAGCGTGATGCTTTGCTCTGTTGATCCTGCAGAAGCCCAGAAACTCTGAAGACCTCATTGGTATACTGCCATCCTGCGTGGTTCCCCAAGGCTCACTCTCCTTTGGCACAGACCTCTTGACGAGTCCTATCGGATCCCGTTCAAACCTTGGTTTGAGCAGCAAGCCGAACTCTTCCTCAAATCTTCGTTGGGGCAGGTGACGGAGCTCCTCAAAACATGGTTTAGGCAGCAGACGGGGCTCCTCGAACTTGAGCCCACGCTGCCCAGTGCCTCGAGCCAGTGCCTTGAGCCCGCAACTGTCAGTGCCAGTGATCCTAGGGGCCCTCGCTCCCACCCTCGGAGGGGCCTCAATGCACAGGTGCGGGAAAGTTAGCCTCCATTTAATTTAGCCTCCCCTTTAGTAATCCCTAAAACCACAGAC
This sequence comes from Chlamydomonas sp. ICE-L, assembly GCA_013435795.1. Taxonomy (NCBI): domain Eukaryota; kingdom Viridiplantae; phylum Chlorophyta; class Chlorophyceae; order Chlamydomonadales; family Chlamydomonadaceae; genus Chlamydomonas; species Chlamydomonas sp. ICE-L. The sequence goes on from JACBWV010000825.1 coordinate 412,294, forward strand.
CTTGAACCCTAAACCCTAAACCCCCATAAACACTGAGCTTTTGTATCAAAACCTAGACCACTGAACACTAGACCCTAAACCCCCTCAACTTAAGGAGAGGCGAAGTCAAGTGGAGGCTTACTTCCCCTCAACCAATGCGCAGGAACCAGAGCAATAACAGCCTGACCAACGCCTGGAACCAAAGCAATCTCAGGAACCAGAGCATCCCCAGGATCCAGAGCACCCCCAGCCTGACCAACCCCAGCCTGAACTTCTTGGAGCAAAGGATCATCAGTGCCCATGAGATCACTTTGAACCACAAGTCATCAGGTAGCACTTCGACCCGCAAGTCGTCAGGTGGCACCACAACCCGCAAGTTGTCAGGTGGCACTTCAACCCGCAAGTTGTCAGTTGGCACCACAACCCGCCAGTTGGCAAGTGGCACCACAACTCGCAAGTCGTCAGCAGGTGGCACCCCGACTTGCAAGTCGCTAAGTGGCACCGCGAGCTGCAAGTGGCAAAGTGGCTCGGGGCAAGTGCTGGTCGCTGGAACCGGCAGGATATTGACCTCGACCCGCAAGTCGCTAGGTGGCTTCCCGACACGCGAGTGGACAAGTGGCTCGGGGCAAGTGCCGGCCGCTGGAACCGGCAGGGTGCGGACCTCAACCGTGGACAGCCTCTCGAGGCTCCTGGGAAACTCAGCCGTAGATTCCCTCCGGACTCCGGCTTACACCATGACTGACCTAGAGGATTGCAGTGTCGGCAAAAGGAGCTGATGTCCACGTGCCATTCTGCCCACACCAAGTCTGAGCAACCCTGTTCCCGCATTCCAGCCTGACGATTCGGCCAAAGGTGGTGTCTCCGCCTGGGGTGAGGACAGTTTCAATCATTCCAGGAGGAGTGCAGGCAAGTTCAAGGTGAGAAGGTTGCTGATGCACATACCCGAATGAAAAAAATCTCCAGATTTTTGGAAGAAGGGATTAGCCCCATGGGATTAGCCCCATGAAGAAGGGATTAGCCCCATTTAAATGTCCGTCCGTCCGTCCGTTCGTCTGTGTGTCACAAACCAAACTTTCAGGTTGTATGAGAAACAGAAAAATAGTTGAACATTCTATATTTTTGATGAATCATAAGACTTATTTATACCGGACAATTTCTCACCAGAGCACATAAGAGCATCGCAATTCACGAAAATGAGCTCAGGCAAGTTCAAGGTGAGAAGGTTGCTGATGGACATTTCCGGGGTGTGAGTTGGTTGGATTGGGTTGGGTTGGTAGGGTTGGGTTGGGTTGCTGATGGACATTTCCACTGTTTTTCGTTCAACGCGTCACCATTGCGTTGCTGCATGGCGACGCCATCGCCATGCAGCAACGCATGGGTTTGGCTAAAGAAGTCAGAAATGCCTCCCCACCCACCCACCCATCCCCCCCCGACCCTCCTGACCCCCCCGGGCTCTGCACTTTGCGCCCCGTGGAGGTTGGGGGCAGAGTGTTGCACTGCGGTTGCACATAGTTGCTCAATTTGCGACGCGCTGCACAAAAAAGGGGCATTTCTTCATATGAAAACACATATAATGTATTATAATTCAAGCGAATACATATAGTTCATATGGATATGTACACTGCATTATAATTCACAGATTTGAATTGATGTATTATGGTATGGTCTGGGTTACATATTGGCTAACCCTCGTATGTACCCACTCCCTCCACCCCCTTCTTCCTCCTCACATACACGCAGTCAAGATATGTCCCCCTTTGCAATTGAAACTATCTATCCTAATGCATGCCCCCCTCCCTTCCCTACTTTATATATATACCCCCCCCCCCCCCCCCCTCCCCCCCCCCCCCCCCCACACACACACACACATGATCCCCCTACTTTCCCCTAAATCTTACTGCCCCCCATCCCCACACCCTTGACACACACTCTCTTTCCAAAACCAACCTGAACCAACCTGAACCAACCTGAACCAACCTGAACCAACCTGAACCAACCTGAACCGACCTGAACCAACCTGAACCAACCTGAACTGACCTGAACCAACCTGAACCGACCTGAACCAACCTGAACTAACTCATATCCACATGCATGCAAGCAGGCCCTCCCCTCTCCTTTTGAGCAGCTACCAGATGCCCCAACCATAAACGTCAAAGAAGTGAGCAAGCTCCGCAAGCTTTTCAGCTGCTTTGGATGCAACTAAAGCAGTCCAATGACACAGGGTGGACCCCTGCAACAGCCATCTAAGGCAGCACCTACAGCAGCCGTGATTCGTCAGCACGTACAGCTGCCAACTAAGGCAGCACCTACAGCAGCCCCGATTTGTCGGCACGTACAACAGCCCTGATTCGTCAGCACATACAACAGCCAACTGAGGCAGCACCTACAACAGCCCCGATTTGTCGGCACGTACAACAGCCCTGATTCGTCAGCACATACAACAGCCAACTGAGGCAGCACCTACAACAGCCCCGATTTGTCGGCGCATACAACAGCCCTGATTTGTCAGCACATACAACAGCCAACTAAGGCAGCATCTACAACTGCCCTGCTTCGTCAGTGTGAGTGGAGTCCCATTTCACTGGTTTTGTGAAAGCATGAAGAGAGGGGGAAAATGTGGGGATTTATTCGAGGCTTATTTCGCTTGTGTGGAGTATGCTTTGGGGGGGGCTCAAGGAGGGACTGCTTTTAGGCCTATTTTTCTTGTGTGGCATAAGAAATGAAGAGAATGATTGGGGGGACTGATTTGAGGCCTATTCCGCTTGTATTGTGAAAGCACGGTTGGCCGGGAAGAATGTGGAGATTTGCGATGCGAGGCTCATTTCGCTTGTGTAGAGTATGCTCTGGGGGGAACACTAGGGGGGACTGCTTCGAGGCCCATACGCTTGTGTGGCATAAGGACCAAGGGGAATGTTAGGAAGGACTGACTTGAGGCCTATTCCGCTTGTATTGTGAAAGCATGGTTGGAGGGGAAGAATGTGGGGATTTGCAATGCGAGGCTCATTTTGCTTGTGTAGAGTATGCTTTGGGGGGAACACTAGGGGGGACTGCTTCGATCAAGGCCCATACGCTTGTGTGGCATAAGGACCAAGGGGAATGATTGGGGGGACTGTTTTGAGGCCTATTCCGCTTGTATTGTGAAAGCACGGTTGGAGGGTAAGAATGTGGGGAATTGCGATGCGAGGCTCATTTCGCTGTTGTAGAGAATGCTCTGGGGGGGACATTAGGGGGAACTACTTCGAGGCCCATTTTGCTTGTGTATCCTAAGAATTGAGGATAATGATAGGGGGGAGTGAATGGAGTCCCATTCCACTTGATTTTTGAAAGCACGATTGGAGGGGAAGAGGGTGGGGATTGATCCGAGGCTCATTTCGATTGTGTGGAGAATGCTCTGGGGGAACACTAGGGGGGACTGCTTCGAGGCCCATTTCGCTTGTGTGGCATAGGGACTAAGGAGAATGTTAGGGGGGACTGATTTGAGGCCTTTTCCGCTTGTATTGTGAAAGCACGGTTGGAAGGGAAGAATGTGGGGATTTGCGATGCGAGGCTCATTTTGCTTGTGTAGAGTATGCTCTGGGGGGAACACTAGGGGGGACTGCTTCGAGGCCCATACGCTTGTGTGGCATTAGGACTTAGAGAATGATTGGGGGGACGGCTAAGGGACAGCTAAGGGACGGACACCACCTGGGCGACTGAAGGGACAAAGGAGGCATTGTACAACAACAGAGGGGACTGCTTTGAGGCCATACCGTACCATATTTTATGTCCGTCAGCTATCCAGAAGCTTGTCAACAACCTTGCATGTATGTAGCCTGGGTTAGACCAGATTGTGTGTGCTTTGGAAATAATACCGTTTATTGCACTTCAAATAAATGGTATATTTATACATAGTGTCTATGTATGTATAGTGCTGCTCTTTAGCCTGGAGGTGTTAGACACCCTTGTAGTGCCTGCTAGGCCACTAATGTAGACTGGAAGTACCAGACATCTCAGTAGTGCCTTATAGGCTACCCCTGTAGTGCCTGCTAGGCTACCACTGTAGACTGGAGGGACAAGACGTCTCTGTAGTGCCTGCTAGGCTACCCCTGTAGTGCCTGCTAGGCCACCACTGTAGCCTGGAGGTACCAGACACTCCTTCAAGGGAGGTACCAGACACCACTGTAGTGCCTGCTAGGCCACCCCTGTAGTGCCTGATAGGCCACCACTGTAGTGCCTGCTAGGCCACCCCTGTAGCATGGAGGTACCAGACACTCCTTCAAGGGAGGTACCAGACACCACTGTAGTGCCTGCTAGGCCACCCCTGTAGCCTGGAGGTACCAGACACTCCTTCAAGTGAAGTGCCAGACACCCATGTAGTGCCTGCTAGGCCAGCAATGTAGACTGGAGGTACCAGACACTCCTTCAAGACTTCCCGGCGGGAAAAGTGCACTGCTTCCATTGATTATTTCCCATGTATCTCACCACTGAGTGTCTAAGATGTTTGTGCAATGCGCAAACACTGTCTATGATGTGTGTGCAATGCGCAAACACTTTACTTACCTCCAGTGCATCTAATGCACTATACTTCACTCCAGGGCATATTGTTCTGTACAGACTTCCACATGGAGCACAAGATAAAATGCATTCAGGGAACATGGAACCCTGAACGCTTGAGATTTCACTGATAGTATATAAGCTTGCGCTTGATTTTACCCCTCAAGGTAACCTATAAATCTGCGATTAGGATTTCCCTTCAGGTAACATATAAACCTGCGCTTGAGATTTCCCTTGAGATAACATATGAATCTGTATGCTTGAAATTTCCCTCCAGATAACATACACCCCTTCACTTCAGAGTGGTTGTTTGTGTCACAGCTCATCCACTAGTGAGCATTAGAGGGGTTGCACCACTGGACCTCTCTTGGCGGTGCTTTCACTCGTATGCATCACATTCAGTGCAGGCTTCCATGTAGTCTTGATATACCACAGCATTGTTCAGACATGCACTTAAGAGTGGTTATTTGTTCCACAGCTCATGCATAGTGAGCATTAGAAGGGTTGGACCACTGGACCTCTCACTCTAATGCATCTCATCCAGTGCAGGCTTCTGTTTCGTCTTGGCATACCACAGTAGCCAACAGACGTTCACTTGAGATTGGTTATTTATTCCACAGCTCATGCACTAGTGAGCACTAGAGGGGTTGGACCTTGCACTCTAATGCATCTCATCCAGTGCAGGGTTCTGTGCAGTCTTGATATACCACAGAACCCTGAAGGCTTGAGATTTCATTAAGATACATATGACCCTTAATGAAAATAAAAGCAGTGCCACACTCCTGAGCACTGAGTGCAATCACAGTACTAAGTGCAATCACAGTACGGAGTGCAATCACAGTACAGTTGTGGATCGCTATTACCGGCGGTCACCTCTAGTTCAATGGTATGACTGGATCATCCCATATACATAAATGTAAGTATGTCAAATGAGTAGGGAATGGCAGTATGATATCATATGATATCATGTCATCATATGATCCCGGCGGTCTGATTAGGCTAAAGTTACCATTTATGTACAATATCACATAATGCAATTTGTATCATGTCATATGATATCATACTTGCTTTTGGTCAACATCATATGATATGCAAGTCCCCACAAATAAATAAGTTGAGTATGGTAAAGGAGTTGTATGGAAAATAAATTGTATTATAATGGGATTGTATGGCATTGGAATGGGAAAGAGGGTATGGGAAATAAATTGCATGTATGTGTGGTGTCAATATCGTACTACTTCCCAAGATTATCGGGCGATATATCATGTGTGATCGTACAATTCAGTGTATGATATATTGTAAGATATTGTACAATATATCATATGATACAGTATGCTACATAGATGTTGTCTGATATATTGTATGATATATCATATGATATGCAGAAATTATATGAAATATCGTATGATATATAGATGTTGTACGATACATCATATGATACAATATGATACAGAATCTATATATGTGATATGTAGATATTATACGTTATATCATATGATACAATATGATCATATGACATATTGTAAGATATTGTACTATATATCATATGATACCATATTGCACTTGACAACCCTACACATGAGCAGACCTGTGCTGTGGTTATGTATGTACAGTATGATCATATGATATGCACATGAGCAGACCTGTGCTGTGGTTATATATGTACAGTATGATTATATGATATACACATGAGCAGACATGTGCTGTGGTTATGTATGTGGCAGGGACTTCAACAGATGTATGGTCGTCCTTGCCAGTCAATTCATGTGTCCACTCTTATCGACCCATGTATATGTTATACGTCAGTATGCCAATGAGCAGACCTGTACTGTGGTTACGTGTGTGACTAATATGCTAAAGAAACATACCTGTGATGAGGTTACATAGGGGGCAGGACGGCAGGTACTTCCACAGATGACTGGTCGTCCTACCTGTCTATGCTAGTCAATTTGTGTGCCCTGCTTATTGTCGTGCTGACTGTGTCTCTGCTATCTCATAGAACACCGTGCTAGGTGAGCAACCCAGAGGCGTGCTGGGGAGTAGCCATGAGGTGGCCGGGCTGGAAGTAGCAAATATGTAACAATATATTGGTACGTCTGGCCCCCTCAACCTCACGCCTTGTCTAAAGGCTTGACATTTGCTTATTTATCGTTCGACCCCTTGAGCTAGTCTCTTTCATTTGCATACAACCGAGGGTTGCTCAAATATTGAATTGAATTTAATAGTAACATGGTTATTCAGCCCATGTTGGGCTGCTCACCGTTTTCCAATTATAAGCCCCCCCCCCCCCCCCCCCCCCCCCCCAAACCACCACCGATACCCAAGGAAGACTGGGAGCACACGAAGCGGATTCCATCCAGAGTTGTCCAAAACGTTACGTTTCACGTCTCAAACGTAGATAATAGAGGGCCAGTCACAATGGAAACGTAGATTTTGTGAAGCAGTCTATGGGTAGACAAATACCCTCGAGCAATCAATATTCGACCATGCAATGATTTGTTCTGAATACCCATTAGATTTCGTTATTTCCGAATAAATATACTAAGCTGTTGTCAAGTTCTTGGCAGTTCTCCTACCTCTTTCTTGCCGGACTTAACTCCTCTGGCTTCCTAGTAGCGCAGTGGTTAATGCGATGGGCGTGAAACCTGTTTGAGCTTAAAGGGGATGGTTATTTAATTACAAAGAAGAGGGGCGCGAGGAAGGTAGTAGCTACATGATGCTTGTACACAAGTACCGGTAGACAAAAAGTGGCTTAGTAGCTGAATGGCTACTACACACACACGCACGTGATGCCACGTGCCAAGGGAGGGACCATCGACTCAGCTATCATCTCAGCTGTAAAAAAACGCCTGGAGGGGCGTGGTGTTAAGGGGACCCTCCCGTACGCCGCAGCTGGGGAAAGTCACCATGGCCGTCACAACATTTAGCGCCCAGTAATGAAAGCACACGTAAGGCATTATGATACCACAATGTTCCACAGTATTCCACAATGCTAGCTAGGGCAGTGAGCCCGTCGTACCGTCTCCCCCGTCATTGTTTTGCGTAGTCTCGCGGAGACCCCCCTTCCCTGCCCCCCTTCTTGGGGCCGGGAGCCCCCAGGGTCACCCCGGGTCACCCCCCTGGGTCACCCCGTTGTCCGCGGACATGTCGGTTGGGGGTTGGACAGCGTAGCTGTTACCAACCCTTTTAAAATGGATATCTCATATCCGGGGTCCAATCCTCCGATTTTTCTACTTTTTCTGTTGGCCGTAGCTGTCACAAGTCTCCAGCGCTCCAGTGTTCACGCGCAATCTGGCGTTGTTTTGCCACTAGCCTGCGAGATTCGAGAAGCTATTCGATCAAGGATTGGAGCTGGCGTTCTTGATTCCAGTGCTATTTAACATTTCGCCCAATTCCGCTCACCGCACGAATCCTTTGGATCCAGAGACAACGCCACACGGTGCCACCGTTGACATGCCAATCGCAAGTCTCATGTCCCAAGGTCTAAGGTTCAAGGTCCCAAGTCTTATGTCCCAAGGTTTATTAATGCCACAAGTGTACAAGGCGTATCCATTTCCGTGCAGCAATTGAAATTGAAATTGAAATTGTTACATCCGTGTAGAACCGTTACTCACAGGACGTGAAGTTAAGGACACCATAGCGTAAGCCGGAGCTAGCTATAGTCACCGTAGGACCATCTCAGTAAAAAGAATTACCAACTTTATCATACTAGTGCAGCTTAATACGGGGGTTTTTCACCCTGGTTGGGAAGCACCGGCACAATACAGCTGGTAAGACAAAACCTGAGAGGGGTGACGGTCTGTGTGCTAGTCCCCGGGTATCGACCCGGGGTGTGCTTCCATAAAGCGTCTGCACTGTAAAATACTCTGAAAGCTAGTAATGGTGTGAGAGTGGACTGTGTCTGCCAGTTTGAGGGCACAGGTTCTCTGGAGTCCAAGAGTGGTCATAGAAGTCAAAAAAGAGGTAGGAATAGTACCAGTTGTTCCAACAGTGATAACTTCATAATGAACAAGGTATCCAGCCGATCGGAGGCCATTTACTAATTCAACATGCTGGCCGTGTTTAGTGATAAACTTAGTAGCATGGTTGGTATCAGAGCAGTATCCAAGCTCAAGAACCCAGAGTTCTTTATCAGACATACAGGTAGGGGAGTCTATGTCAGGTAGGACGGCAAGATCAGGTCTCATTCTCTTCCAGTCCGCTACAGTAATAGTGGAGGGGCGTAACCAGTCAGGGAGACGTTTGCCCAGGACCCCCCTGGGGAGGTCCTCTTCCTTGCCAGCGTCCATGATCATTCTGCGGGATCCCAGGGCGCCGGTGCAAATGGCCTTGTGGATGAGTCGCACTGCGGCGTCATGTCTTTTGATATAGAGCCCCTTGAAAGTCCGGTGTGTGCAGCCCGCCAGGATGTGGCCCGCTCCGTCCTCACAGGTGTGGCAAATGGGGCATAGGGAGTTCGTGGGGGGGTGAGTGCTGGTAATATAAGGGAGTTTCCAGCGGAATGCAAGTTTACGGTTCCATAGTCCACCCCAGCGGGCTTTAAGGATGTGGAATTTAGTTTTATGTTGGATAAGGGTTGAGGTCCAGAATTTGTTACTTGCTTGAGGAAGTTGGTGGGGAGTGTTATCAGCCCAGGTGGTTGCATAGATCCCTTTAAGAGGGTGTTGGCCAAGGTGGCAGCTAGTGGGCAGGTTAGAGGTGGTACCTTGTGTAAGGTTAGGTGCTAAAATTCGTGGGGGAATGTCTCCCATGGGTGTGCGAGGAGGTTGAACTGTGGGCCAGTAAACATTGCGGCGGGGGATTTCCCCAGTGGTGTCAGTAAAATTGGTTAAGGTGGGGTGCTCAGCTGCTTTGCGTGCCAGAGTGTCTGCTCTGTCATTTCCAAGGATACCTGTGTGGGAACGGACTTTGCAAAGAGTGGTGTGTGAGCCATGCAGGATGCGTTGAATGAGGTGTTTTTGAATTGATTGCAGTAATTCAGTATGAATAGAACGGGTTGTAGTTGTAGGGTCGTGAATCATTTTTTTTATAAGTTGAAGAGAGCAGAGGCTGTCTGTATGGAGGGTAAGAGATTTATCATAATCAATGTTGAGAAGGGCTTGGTGGATGGCTACCAGTTCTGCCCGGTTGTTAGTTTTGGTGGCCCCTATTCCCCCAGGTTTGATGGTGTAACTTTGCCCTGCAGCCGGGACATAGACTGCAGCACCTATTTTGCTAGGATGCCCTGGTTAACCTTTTATTAGACTGCCATCTGTGTAGACCTGGAGGCCTGAGGAGGGGGTAGCTAGGTAAAGACAAGGGTGGGTAATGGTAAGAGGGGAGGAAGGAGGGTGTTGGTGGAGTGGAGTTTGCCAAGGATTTTTGGCAAGAGATTTAAGTTTCCGAGGGTAGGTGATGACAATGTCAGAGAAGGTAAGAGTGGGAGGTGGTGTGATAGTAGAGGGCTCCCAGGATGAGGAAAGGCTTTGCATGTAGTATGTCCATTGGTCAATAAAATCTGGAAGTTTAGGAAAGTAAGTAGCTTGGCTGTGGGGGTTGCATATAAGAATGAGATGTAGTTTTTGAGTGGAGGGTGGAGTGTGAGATTTGCTGCCAAGCCAAATTTCAGAGGTAGTATAAAATTCAGACTGTGGTCTAGAGTCAATATAGTGAATCCAGGAGTGATGGAGAAGAGTTTTGTAAGGGGCAGCAAGATCATCAGGGAGGAGCATCAGGGTGCAGGTAGGGCTGAGAGTATTTTCAGCATGGTCAGCACTGGCTAGGGCCCACCTTAGAGCTTGGTGTGCTTGTGTGGTGGAGTTGGGAACGTCCACCAGTGAGCCCCCAGTCCAGGTGGTAAGAAAGGGGTCTTGGTTGGAGCCAAAGAGCTGGTCAGCAGGGCTGGTAGAAGAGAAGCTGGTGAGGCTTTGGTCGTAGCTAAGGGGGTTAGAAGTACGATGGTGAGTAATGCCCAGAGCAGCTGCTGCTTGGTAGAGAAAAGGAGAAAGAATGTTGGTGGCGGCAGGGGCAGCTCTGTATCTGGTGAAGAGGGCAGCTAAGTCAGTATGGTATGTTCCTCCTTGAGTCAGTTGGTTCCATTTGGTAGGGTGGTGGTTTTTTAAATGGTCATAGTTTTGTTTAAGAGAGGTGAGTCTGTCGTTGGGTATGTGCCCAAGACAGTGACCAGTGGGGTTATAAAGATATGAGGCGTTGGTGTGTGTGTGTGTGGATTGGCCATTCAGAGTAGTGAGGATGCCTGTTTGTATAGTGTAGGCTGAGGGTGGTTGAATGTCCCAGTCTGGGTGCCTGTCGTGTGTGTCAATTTTCAAAAGTTTGTGAACAAGGTTATGGTTGTCAGCATCGAATCCTGAAGAGGTGGCCCATTGGCCTTGTTGCTGGAGGTTAGTGAGGTGGATGTCCTTCCTGGGGTTGAGGTGTGTGGTTGTTGGGGGAGTGGTTTTAAAAGTGTGGGTTAATTGGGCATATGCTGGTTGTCCCACCAGTTCAGCAAGATGAGCCGCATGGTGAGATTGAGGTTTCCAATATATGGTGGAGGTAGTGGAGGTAAGAGGTGTGCTGTGGTGGATGCTGTATCCCATGTGTGTGTAGGAGTTGATATGGTCGTTGTGCATAATTGTTGGGGCCCATTGGACGTGGACAACGGTAGTGGTGGCAAGTTAGTCGTCGTTGTAAGAGCGCTTGCCCCGCCAGCTCGTAATGTGCAGGGCTTTGTCCTGGGATCCGTAGGTAAGGTGGAGCAGGCGCGCCGGTGGTGCAGGTGCGCTGCTATCGGGAAATGTCATGGCCTCGCGGATCCTGTCAGGATTTGAAGTGGGAGTTATTTTATATGCGCGGTAAAATTAAGAAGTGGAGGAGTGTCGAATCCAAGATTTGCAGAAGTAGTGGCGTGCTGACCAGGTGGCATCACTGCTGGGGCAGCCCCATGCTTGGTGCGCGTGGCTGCCTGCGATCTGCGTGGGCCACGCCCACCATTGGTTTCCTTGCAGGTCCCCAGTGGGGTCCGCCTCGTAGTCTGAATCAGTAACGGTGGCGTGAGGTTGGTAGCGCTGGGTGAGTGGAGTAGAGGGTTCGTTAGGAGCGGGAGATTTAACGTTGTCCGTTGTGTTCTGCGCAATTGCGTAACCAGGCGCAAGTTGTCGGTGAGAGAGAGGAAGTGGGTCAGAGTGTATTGGAGGACCGACGGTTTGGAGGGAAGAGAGGTGAGCGGTGAGGCGGTTCAGAGATCGTTTGTGGTGTTTAGTAATTTTGTGTAAGGTGATAAGGGAGAGATCTGTAGTGCTTCTGATAAGATGGGTTCCCATAGGGGTGACCAGGTCATGGTATGAGTAAATGTCCAGGTCATGAAATGGAGTCATGAGTGAGACAGGAATTGCCTGTGGGGGGAGAGGGAGAGAGTGTATGTTAAGTTTGTCAAGAAGTTCTGTGTCATTCCAAGAACTTATTATGTCAGATTTTTTAATAATTTCCAGCTGGCGGGCTAGGGACATATATTTAAGTTGCTTGCGGGAGAGAGAGAGAGGATCTAGAGTGGTCATGGTGGAGGTTGATTTGTTAAGAAGAGCCCTGGTGAGGATTCCCAGGTGACCTTGGTCGTTCATGGACTGGGTGAGGGCTGTTGCAGTAATCTGGGTGTATTCAGTGAATAGAGAGGGCACCCCTAGTCCTGCCTCTGTTTTGGGGAGGTGGAGTGCTCTTGTCGGAAAAGATCTAGGAAGGGAGCAGCAGAGTTTAACTGTTTTTAATACTGCTCTGTCAATGACATGAATGTCGGTTAGTGAGAAGGGGGATACTATCATCGGGTATTTAATAGCTGCTCTGACAGATTGTGAAATTATTCGTAAGCATTGAGTGGGAGTTGCCCTGTTTTTAGCTTTATTGAGGATGCTCAAGCCTTTGTTGTGAATGGTTTCAATAGTAGAGTGGAGTTGAGTTTTCCAATTTAAGGTAAGTGAGATGTGAACCCCAAAGTATTTGTAGGCTTGGTCTGGAGGCTGGTAGGTAGCATAGGAATTTCCTAAGGGAATTTTTTCTAACCTTTGTTTAAGAATGTTGTTGTGAGTAGGTTGTGAGGGGTGTGATTTGTGGAGTATGCCACTGGCCACACATTTAGTGGCGTTAAGAGGAATGCCCGACCAGATGCTACAAGTTTGGACTCTACCACATTGGATACGAAGGTCCTCTGAGCTGCCGGTTAGGACGGCAGTGTCGTCAGCATACCCCAAGCTGCTAGTTACATTACATGTTAAAGTCTACTTGACACCGCGAGGGTGTATGAGACTCTGTGCTTTAAACAAAAAGAAAAAGCACCCACAAAGCAAAAAACCCCATTACATCAGGGGTGTGTCGAGGACAAACAAACCAAACTCCCAACCACCGTTTTGGTGGCGTAGGTATTAAACCCCTTAGAGCCGGACCCAGATCTCAACCACTTACAGTGGCGGAGGTAAGAAGCTAACAAATGAGAAGTCACAAGAAGAAGAAAAAAAAGGGATGATAAATTACGGTGCCACTAAGCAGTCCAGGGCTTCCTGTCTTGCTCTTCTACAAGTAGAAAGATAGTCGGCTAGGTTGCTCCAAAAAGACTTAGTGCCATTTCCATTCATAAAGGTTCTGAATGTGGAATCGCAGAATTCCACCCTCCATACGGTTAAGTTGGTATCCTCATGGACATGCCTATAAATATCTGTAAACAGCTTCTGGTAGCGGAGGCGAATATCATTATAAAAAGGGCACTCAAACATATGCATTTCATCCTCAGGTTTTTGGAACCCACACATTTGACAGTGTCTCATTGAGCGAGGGATGTGTGCTCTATCCACCACCCTCATTCTTTCTGTGTTCAGCCAATGGGAACCCATTCTAAACTGTGCTATAAAACGAATCTGATCCTGCTTATGTAAGGCGGATGTAAAGGGAATCAAGCCATTCTCATCATTGCTGTTGGCTGCGAACCATTTTTGGTATCGGAGGCGTTTAAAGCCAACCCTTCTCTCATCAGGGATGTCTCTAACTGCATTGGTGTCACTTGGGTACTTAAACCTCCATGACTCAAAAACTTCAGACATAATACCTTCGACATCGACAGCCTCCAAAATGTTGATGTTTTTACTGGATCCTAGCTTGTGGAGAGCACAACGCAAGTCATGAACCCAGCCAGTGTTGGAGTCAAAAGATTCCTCAAGAGCCATTCTAATGAGATCCTCAGGTTCTTTATGTATGGTCTTGTTCCAGAAGCGCAAAGCTTGTTTAAGCCAAGCAAAACACAACGGGGTTCTACCCAGCTCTTCCATGATAATATTAGATGTAGTAGATTGGCAAACACCCAACATTTGTTTAAGTATACCTCTATGCCATTTCTCACAAGCATGGTCATTTGAGATAAGTGTGTTGTTCAGAATAGAAGGAGCCCACACCTCACAGCCAAAATTCAGGATAGGTTGTACAAGAGAATCAAACAGGTGGGTGAGAATATCAATATTGTATATCTCCATAGTATGGCATCGCCTACGGAGCATGTGGTGTGCCTTTTGGGCCTTAGTGAGCATCCTAGAAAAAGCAGCTTTTGCACGATTGCTTGAGTCACCATCCACAAAGAGGGATCCCAAGTAGATAAAAGATAACTTTGTAGAAAGTTGTGCTCCATCATAGACAAATTTGTAATCAGGATCCATGCGGGCCTCATCACAGAATTGCTTGTTGAAAACGACAATCTCAGTTTTCTTTATATTCACAGCCATCTTAGTAGCCTCACAGAAATCTCTCAGACAGTCAAGCATCGCTTGCATATCTGCCGGGGATTCTGCCATTATAGCTAGGTCATCAGCATAAAGTAACAGTTGCAGAATCTTTCCCCTAAGCTCAGCCCCTACATTTGGGAGCTTGGATTGGAGGAACGATTCAATTATATCAATGAACAGACCGAATAGGAGTGGGGATAGGGGGTCTCCTTGTTTAACTCCTACAAGGGATGGAAAGGAGGATCCAATGTCCCCATGTAGGCGAGCTTGGAAAACAACATGAATATACATGGACTTCAGAATACTGAGATAGGGGGCTAGTGTGATTTTCATCTGCTGTTTTGGGGGGTAGGGATGCTGCTCTGTATCCTCGTCCCCCAGAACGGAGCCATCTGTGTAGGGGTTCTAGAAAAATAATGAAGAGTAAGGGGGAGAGAGTGTCTCCCTGGATAGTGCCCCTGGTGATGGGGATAGGGGAGCCAGATGTATTGTTGAGAAGGATATGTGTAGTAGAGTTTGTGTAAATTCCTTTAATAGTGTCTATAGTGTCGTGGGTGTAACCCAAGCTGTGCATGATGCAAAGAAGTTTTTGGTGGTCAATCATGTTGAAAGCAGAGCTAAAGTCAAAGTAGGCAGCATAGAGGTCCTGGTGGAAGAGGGCAGCATCCTCAATGTTGTGGAGTAGGGTCAAGAGTTGTCTATAGGTACTTTTGTCTTTTCTGAAACCCTCTTGGCAGGCACTAAGAATGTGGTTGGTTTCAGAGTAGGTAGTAATAGTGTTAGTGACAAGAGAGGTCCAGAGTTTGGCTACAGCATTGTTAAGGCCTATTGGCCTGTAGTTTTGAGGCAAGCAAGGATCTGATTTTTTGTAGAGCATGACTGTGTGTGAGGTTTTCCAGCAGTCTGGTGTTTCTCCCAGGATCCATACTAGCTGCATGAGTTTGTGTATGGTGAGGTGCATTTCCTGTGGGAGGCACATAAGTAGTTCATTAGGTATGCCGTCTGGGCCTGTGGCTTTGTTGGTGGAGAGTTTCCTAATACAGTCATCATAGGTGGTTGAGGAGGAGAGATAGGTGTAAGGGGAGGCAGTGTTTTGTATGGAGTTGGCTGGGGTTTCAAGGTGATATTTATCCGTGTGTGTTTCCCATGGTTGGGGGGTGGCATGTCGTGTATAGTCATCTGAGATGGGTGGTGTGGGAGGTGACATAAGTTTACCCATGTGTTTAGTCATAACTTCCAGGAGACCCTGGGTGCTGGTGCTAAGTGTGTTTGAGGATGCGTCCAGTAGAGCAGTGGGTGTATGTGTGTAATTTTCAGGAGAGAAAATATACCTGTGAGTTTGTCGTGCCTGTGTGCTGAGGCGGCGTCGGAATTTCTTGATGGAGGCGGTTGCTCTCTCCTCTTTGAGTGCAGCCTGCATGTTACGTAGTTCTGTAATACTTTGTTTAATATCAGCAGTTAGAGAGAGGCAGTAGTCAGGGAGGAGTGAGTTTTGTAGGTGTTGTTGTATTTTAATTTTAGTGGTAGGTGAGTATGTGCCTGCCGTGTGAGGTGTGCTTCTAAGCTCCATGTATTGTTGTTGGTCAAGATGGTTGGAGGCTGTTCGAAGTGCTTTAATGTGTTTAATATGGTAGTTAAGACGTCTGTAAGTTTTAGCAGTTTGCCTGGGCAAGAAAGTGCCTGGTGTGCTAGGCTTAGTGGGGCAGGTGTTAGTCATGATGGAGAGAGCTTGGTGAAGAGTGATCATGAGATGATCTGCCATGCTGTTAAGGTTTTCTGGCATGGTGGCTGTGAGTTCTTGTCTAATAGATTGAATGTGTGCAGATGTTTTATCTTCTCCCAGTAAAGTTTGTGCTATAGTCCAGGCTTTATTTATGTTGATGTGGCTGTGCTGAAATTGATGGAGAAATTGATTTTAAATGGCATCTTTAGCTTTGGCCATGTCCTGTTGTTTGATAGGAAGTTGCAGTTGGGGTGTTGGATTGTGAGGTGGTGTGTCCAGGTTGGGAGGGGGAAAGAGAGAGGAGGTAATTTGTTGTTCCAGGGTCAAGTGGTCAAGTGTGTCTCCCATTTGGTGTGTGGTTTCTGTCACCGTGGTTGCAGGTGGGGGGTTGATGAGAATGATGTCATCTATCCTGCTGATGTAGGAAGTGTTGTCTGAGTAAGTATGGGGGCGTGGTGATGGTTGAATGTGAATTGGGTATTTATTAAGATGCTGATAGTGAGGCTGGTCCTCTAGGTGCTGGACTGTGTTGCTTCTATCAGTGAGGTAGTAAGCTGCATTCCAGTCTCCCCCTGCAATATAGTGGTGAGAGGGGTTCTGGGATATGATGTAGTGAATGTGTTCATAGATACGGGCTCTTTTGGCAGAGTCATTGCAGGGCATGTAGACGCCTAAAATGTGAGTGATGTTGTTAATAGTTTGATGAGTGAGATGACCAGCTATGTCAGTGGGGATTTCATGTTTAATTGGGTGGGTAGTAAGAGTCTTTTTTATGAGTGTGATAACTCCAGCTGAGCGGGTAACAATGTTGTCTGTATTGGTAGCTTGCTTAATGGTTTTGCTGCTGTGATGGAAGTGGTAGTCAGAAAAGTCTTGTTTGATCATATTAATTATACCTGTGTTGTTGGAGATGAGTTTTACATTACATTACATTACATTACATGTTAAAGTCTACTTGACACCGCGAGGGTGTATGAGACTCTGTGCTTTAAACAAAAAGAAAAAGCACCCACAAAGCAAAAAACCCCATTACATCAGGGGTGTGTCGAGGACAAACAAACCAAACTCCCAACCACCGTTTTGGTGGCGTAGGTATTAAACCCCTTAGAGCCGGACCCAGATCTCAACCACTTACAGTGGCGGAGGTAAGAAGCTAACAAATGAGAAGTCACAAGAAGAAGAAAAAAAGGGATGATAAATTACGGTGCCACTAAGCAGTCCAGGGCTTCCTGTCTTGCTCTTCTACAAGTAGAAAGATAGTCGGCTAGGTTGCTCCAAAAAGACTTAGTGCCATTTCCATTCATAAAGGTTCTGAATGTGGAATCGCAGAATTCCACATTCCATACGGTTAAGTTGGTATCCTCATGGACATGCCTATAAATATCTGTAAACAGCTTCTGGTAGCGGAGGCGAATATCATTATAAAAAGGGCACTCAAACATATGCATTTCATCCTCAGGTTTTTGGAACCCACACATTTGACAGTGTCTCATTGAGCGAGGGATGTGTGCTCTATCCACCACCCTCATTCTTTCTGTGTTCAGCCAATGGGAACCCATTCTAAACTGTGCTATAAAACGAATCTGATCCTGCTTATGTAAGGCGGATGTAAAGGGAATCAAGCCATTCTCATCATTGCTGTTGGCTGCGAACCATTTTTGGTATCGGAGGCGTTTAAAGCCAACCCTTCTCTCATCAGGGATGTCTCTAACTGCATTGGTGTCACTTGGGTACTTAAACCTCCATGACTCAAAAACTTCAGACATAATACCTTCGACATCGACAGCCTCCAAAATGTTGATGTTTTTACTGGATCCTAGCTTGTGAAGAGCACAACGCAAGTCATGAACCCAGCCAGTGTTGGAGTCAAAAGATTCCTCAAGAGCCATTCTAATGAGATCCTCAGGTTCTTTATGTATGGTCTTGTTCCAGAAGCGCAAAGCTTGTTTAAGCCAAGCAAAATACAACGGGGTTCTACCCAGCTCTTCCATGATAATATTAGATGTAGTAGATTGGCAAACACCCAACATTTGTTTAAGTATACCTCTATGCCATTTCTCACAAGCATGGTCATTTGAGATAAGTGTGTTGTTCAGAATAGAAGGAGCCCACACCTCACAGCCAAAATTCAGGATAGGTTGTACAAGAGAATCAAACAGGTGGGTGAGAATATCAATATTGTATATCTCCATAGTATGGCATCGCCTACGGAGCATGTGGTGTGCCTTTTGGGCCTTAGTGAGCATCCTAGAAAAAGCAGCTTTTGCACGATTGCTTGAGTCACCATCCACAAAGAGGGATCCCAAGTAGATAAAAGATAACTTTGTAGAAAGTTGTGCTCCATCATAGACAAATTTGTAATCAGGATCCATGCGGGCCTCATCACAGAATTGCTTGTTGAAAACGACAATCTCAGTTTTCTTTATATTCACAGCCATCTTAGTAGCCTCACAGAAATCTCTCAGACAGTCAAGCATCGCTTGCATATCTGCCTAGTAGTTTTGTTTCGGTGAGAATAGCAATGTCTGGCTAGTAGTTTTGTTTCGGTGAGAATAGCAATGTCTGGCTAGTAGTTTATCTGCCTAGTAGTTTTGTTTCGGTGAGAATAGCAATGTCTGGCTCATTAGTTCGAATATGGTCATAGAGTGTTTCCCAGGATGAGAAGATGCCTCTGCAGTTGGAGGTGATAATGTTAGTGAGATATAGTGGAGTTTGCTGTTGTTGAACAGGATGTAAGGTAGTATGAATTATTTTATTTCTTTTCGTTGGCAGGGTTTTAGTAGTGGGTCTGAAAGGAGCAGGTTTTTTGGTAGGAGGTTCTTCTCCAAAGATTCTGCATTGGCGAAACTTAGTGAAGTCAGGAAGGACGACTTTGCTAGGTATAGGGAGAGGTGTGTTGTGCATCTGATGTGTGCAGGAGTGTGAGCGTTTTGTAGTTAAATGATTTTTCTTTGTAGAGGATGTTTTTTGTTTTGATCTGGGAGGTTCCTCATCTTCAGAGACTAGGTAAATAGTTTCTGTGAGGTCTTTTTGATTTAAAGAAGGAGGATCTATGAGGTCTTCGTGATCTGAGAAAGTGGAGTCTAGGAGAGTGAGATCTGGGAAGGTGAGATCTGAGGAGTTGTCCTGATCTGGTAAATTGTGATCTGTGAGTTCTGCAGGCCATGGGGAATTTATGTGGTCCATACTGTAGGGAGAGTCAGGATGGTTGTGAGTGGGTGTGGTGCTACTAGTAGGGAAGACCATGTCAACATTCTGCCTCATAGGGTGACCTAGTGTGTGCTTAATTTCTGGTTGAAAGGGGTAGGATAGGAAGGAGGTTGGTGTTTTAGTAAGAGTATAGATGTGCCCTTGGAGTTTTATCCAGTCTTGTGAGTGGAGGAGACTAGGGCCGTTGTGTTCAGAGTTCATGTCCCACCACTTACCATTTATTTGCTTAATGGTGCTAGCATGTCCATATCCACAGTTGTAGTGGAGGATAAACCTTGAGCAGCTAGGAGGAAGTCGAGAAAGGATTTGCTGTTTTGTGCTGCCAGGCATAATTCCTGCAGAATAATTCTCAGATGTGTCTTCAGTTGTTGCTTTGGTGTAGTGGTGGGAGGATGGGATGGGATGTATGTTTGTGAGTTTCTGTGGCCAGTGAGAAAGCCTAAGTGAGATTTCCTTTTAGCCAGATAGTGGTTGACTAAAGGGATTGTGTAGTTACCGGTTAGTTTGTTAAAATAGCAATGTTCTAGATCCCATTCATGTTGAGTGTAGTTAGTGACGTGTGTATTGAGGTTTATGGAGAACTGTAGGACATCTTTGTAGTCCAGGGCCTTGTATCCGAGGTAGGCGTTAATATAATGAATTTGACAGTGAGAGGATATTTGAGGTTCCCAATAACTAGAACTGTTAACAGAGGTGGAACGAAGTCTGGGAGTAGGTCTGCCTCCCCTAGGGGTTGTTTCCCAGGTGGGATAGGTCAAAGTTCTAAAGTCCTGAGTGAAGAATTTCCTATTAGGTTCACAGCTAGAGTTCTGCTTTGCAGGGGAATTAAAAAGAAGGAGGCTATTCACGGTTGACTTATCAATAGTGGATGTACTGTGCTTGGTACACCCTATGATCCAACAAGTAGCCAGGAGGAGGAGAGCAATCAGGGAGGTGCTATAAAAGTCTATGACTAAGGAGCAAGGGGAGAAAGGTTGATTGTGATCATAAGGACTTGCACCCACGCCATGAGAGGCTGTATTAATCGTCAGAGACGACAATGCCACGAGGGGCACATCGGGACTTGCACCGACGCCATGAGAGGCTGTATTAATCGTCAGAGACGACAATGCCACGAGGGGCACATCGGGACTTGCACCCACGCCATGAGAGGCTGTATTAATCGTCAGAGACGACAATGCCACGAGGGGCACATCGGGACTTGCACCCACGCCGTGAGAGGCGGTATTAGTCGCCATGAGAGGCTTAGAGAATATGGGGTTTCGAAGATGGCCAATGAGTGTAGTGTTGGAATGTTTGCAGTTTATAAGATAGTGCGGTGTGGTAGCCGGGGGAAAGAGGTATGCGGCGGTGTGGTGAAAAGGTGGGAAAGCGAGGCGGGAATTAGCAGCTTGTTTCTCGCGGCGGTTCGATTTCCTATCGATCTTACCTTGTTGCACCCTGTTTTGTTGAGCTCCCATTGAATACATGCTGGTGGCTGAGTGAGAGTTAGGTGCGAAGAAAGATAAGGGAGTGCGGAGAGAGGCTGTTGAAGCGGCGGTGATATTCAAACAGTTGACGAAAAGAAGGGCAATGATAAGGTGAATGGCAGAGTTCGTAGTAGGAGGATTTCGTCTATCTTGTTTGTTCCAGATATTTTTTGATTGAGTAGGGTTGAGATGATTTTTAGATTTGGCAGAACTTGGTTCAGCGTGAGTCCTAGGTAGATCCTTGGGGCTTTTGCTCTCTGCCCGAAAGCTGCCTGTAGGATCTTGTTGTCCAGGTTGTCCATTGAGAGGTGAGGATATTTTAATTTTGGGGTGATCTGTCACTTTCTCAGATTTGGTATTGAGTTTGTGGACAGGGTTCCAAGCACTGGTGTTGGAGGCTTCGCATTCCCCTACCTCCCTCCTGCGGGCAATCTGCGCTTGGACTTCTCCAAAGTGCTTCTTGCCCGGAATCGGGATGCTTGGTCGCCGGCAGTTGTTATTGATCATTGGGGAGGAGAGAGGGGTTAGAGAATTCGTCAAATCTGATTTGAGTGGACATCTCAAATCAGGAAAGTGCGCGAATTGATGATCATTGCAAAGCCTAGCGTCGTCGCAGCCCGATTCCAGTCTCCGCTTTTGCGGAGGAGAAGTAGCGCCTACGAAATGTGCCTCGGAAAAAGTGACCTGTCAGGATATTCTCCAAGAAATTATTATTGGAGTGCAGCAATATGATTGCGTGAGCAATACAGCCCAAGTAGATCGAGTTAGAAACGCGTTCCTTATTATAGAGCCTAAATCAACGGTCTGCAGTCTTAAGTTCATAACTGTTAGAGCACACGGTTCCGTAATCTTTCGGACTATATATGTCTTTCCTTCCCGTTGTCGACCAAACCGGTAGGGGTGCTCAAAATTACGAAGGCACCTATTGTTATTTTTCACACCCCAATCATATTGATTAAATAAGCATACTATGTCATGACACTTGTCTATGGCTCATGTGCTGGGTTTGTAGGGATCTGGTTGAACGCACATGTATGCCTGCTTTTAGCTGTGGGGGCCCTTCAACTTTTCCACCATTTCCATGTGGCATAAGAGTTGTTAACCAAACATTATTTGTGCATACCTCTTCAAGGTTCGTTTTACCCACCCCTTCAGTTCCAAAGTATGTTGCTATGGAAGCCCTTCATGGTCCGAAGTCCACACAGTTGGCCTTGCAGATTTTATAGCACCTACCCCCTCTCACATACACACACTTAGTGACTACGGTAGTCACACACAATGACACCACCAACCAGGAAGTGGTAAGGCACAACTAAGCAACACAGGAGAGAACAAGCTAGCCCCACCTTACATGAAAAAACAGTGGCCAAGAAAAACAAAACAGATCCTGTATTTCCCCCAGATTTAAAAGTTGTAAACCTGTGTAAACACTAAAAGCTAATACTACCCATAGTTTACAGCTCACTCACATTCAACTATCTTTCTACTTGTAGAAGAGCAAGACAGGAAGCCCTGGACTGCTTAGTGGCACCGTAATTTATTATCCCTTTTTTTTCTTCTTGAGACTTCTCATTTGTTAGCTTCTTACCTCCGCCACTGTAAGTGGTTGAGATCTGGGTCCTGCTCTAAGGGGTTTAATACCTACGCCACCAAAACGGTGGTTGGGAGTTTGGTTTGTTTGTCCTCGACACACCCCTGATGTAATGGGGTTTTTTGCTTTGTGGGTGCTTTTTCTTTTTGTTTAAAGCACAGAGTCTCATACACCCTCGCGGTGTCAAGTAGACTTTAACATGTAATGTAATGTAATGTAATGTAATGTAATGTAATTCATGCCAGCACCCAACCACCCCAGCTAGATATAGGGGTCCCCCATCCAGACTTGGAAGCTCTAACCCTTGGGTATAAGTGACTAGGAGATGGGAGCAGTCCAAGCCCATAAAATAGTGGTTTAGTTACTTATGCTCACGTGGCTGGTTACTTATGAGCACCCCTACCGGCAAGCCGGCGACTTCGGCCGGAATCGTGGTGTCGCCACGGGAGGGGGGAAGCTAGTCCCGAGGTCGCCAGTCCCGAGTGAATATCTGCACATCAGATCTCCTGTTCGAACGCACGTGGCTCGCCGTTTGAATTCAAGCCCACAGTTCAGAGGGGAAGCTGCTTACCTCGGACTCTGCATATCAGCGACACCCAAGATCACCCACTTGACTCGGTCTCATTTTCTTTCGATTTTTATTTTCTCGCGACACCAACTCTCTTTCCATAGCGTTCTCCTTTGCCATGCGCCTCCTCCTCCCATCTTTCTTCCAACCATTTTGATCGGATAGCGAAAATGTCCCTTCTGTCAACCACGCGCCCTCGTCCCCGTCATCATCATCGTGCCAGCCAGCTTATAACATGCATAGCAAAAGGGCGGATGCGGTCAGTTACAAGGGATGTAAGCTGGCGGTGCGAGCTGTCAAGGGAGGGAGGCTGATTTAAATTAGCTAGTACCGGAGCTAGCCACTTGGATGCAAGATGCAAGTTTGCGAATAATTATTTCGTCAGCTCGTGCACGCGCAGCAGCAGGATTTCCGAGATATGCTGTCCGAGGCCGGCAGCTTCCCCTTTTAACTGTGGGCTTGAATTCAAACGGTGAGCCACGTGCGTTCGAACAGGAGATCTCATGTGCTGGATATATCAGCACTGCTGATATTCACTCGGGACTGGCGACCTCGGGACTAGCTTCCCCCCTCCGCCTCCGTCGCAACGTGCCAGTTTCGACAAAAACGGCAATTTCTCCAAAATTGTGGTGTCATCGCTTAGGTCTGGCGCCTTCAGGCCGACCAACACGGGAAGATCCCTGCGGAATTTACCCTAGCGGTGGACTAGCGGTGGTGAGACCCGTACCTTACTAAATAAAGAATGTTCTTTTAGAAACGCTGGCCTGTCCACAGTTGGGACCAACGGTGGACAACCGCTGGTCCAGCTGGCAAGTGGAAACACGGGAAGACCCTACGGATTATACCGTAGCGGTGGACCAGCCGCAGCCGTCCGCTGGTCCGCGGTGTTCCGATACCTGTACCCGTACCTCACTAAATATGTATGTTTCAGAAACACCCTAGTCGAAAAACACCCTAGTCGAAAAACACCCTAGTCGAAAAAAAAAAAAATTCCCGTCAAACATGCATACTATAGATACCACAATATTCCACAGTATTCCACAATATTCTACAGTATCATTTGCCACACGTCGAAGGCATTCGTAGAACACAAATACTACCCATCCACCACACCACCCCGCCCCCACCACCTGGGCGCCATCCAACCACGCACGAGCGGTCGAGCGCAGCTGGACTTGATATCGGCAACCATGATCGTAAGCAGTTAAGATGCGCGATAAGTTAACGACCAATTGGCTGGGGGCGAGGCGATGCAGCTAGAGCTCTGAAATGATCCATACTTCCCCACCTCGGCCCTTCCCTGTGGATCTCCACGGAGATGGGACAGTTATCCCAGTCAGCGGGGGTCTAGTTATCTCCTTTACAGGGCCGGGTTGCTGCGCGAGATGGGCAACCCGATAGTCCGATAGATAGTTGCAACCTCTCACCGGTTGATCAGCCAACTCTAGTTTTTTTGTTTTATAAATTATGCATCCTTTTCAGGCAGCCTGGTCTAGATGCAACCTCTCACCGGATCACCGATAGTTGCAATCTCGCGTCGGAAACCTCTCACCTCTCTCCTTCGCCTTCGACTCCTCGGTCTTCTCTGAACTGTTCGAACGAAATCCACCTGAATCACCGGACATGACGCATCTGGCCTGACTTCCATATCTGTAACTCGCGACGAACCCCCGTCTTGTGTCTCCATGACTCCATGGCGCCAGAGAGGGAGCCTGACTCATTTCATCTCGGGTTTGTAGGAGAGAAGAAACCATGGCCTGGCTTTAGTTCATCGCATCGATCCCCGGTTTATATATCGATCCCCGCCTTGCTTCCTTCTCTCCTTCGAACCGGAGATGCAATAATCCAGACTCCCTCTATCTATTCGTCTCACTGCAGGCGGTGCCTCTACAGCGCAGATGGTGCCGCACGACCAGGTTGTTGGATGGTTACCCTCCGCTCCCTTTCATCCCCCCTGTAGTCGTCTCCTTCCCCCCCCCCCCCCCCCCCCCCCCCCCCCCCCCTTTTCCCCCATCCCCCCTCCCCTCTTTCCCCCCCTAACTTCCCCTTTCCTCAGCACCCCAGTTCCCATCACCACCATCACCACCACCACCCCGTTTCCCTAGTCCCCCCCCTTCTGCCCCTCTCCCGCCCCCCCTCCATACTACCCAAAGCTCCCAACCCCACAGCCTACCTGCTCAAACTTCTTACCCCCCCCCCCCCCCCCCCCCCCCCCCCCCCCACCTTCCTCCTCTAATTTGAGCCCTCCCCCTTATTAACTTGAGTTCTGAAAGCAGAGCAGGCCTGTAAGCCTGCAAGCCTGGCGTCAATCCAAGACATTACCCGGCAGCTCGCTCAGTCACAATGCCTCACTACTATGACCACGTTTTCTTCCCCTCACTTTCCCTAAATGTAAGCTTACCCTGGGTTCACTGTCTGGGCTTTGCCCCCTCTTACTTCCCACACTCGCACATCGACCCCAGCAGGACAGCAAAGCAGCCAAGGATGTTTTTTCCCGCTACATATAGCGATCGCTAGTTTTGACCCCGTTTCAGCAAAATTATCGCTATGAAGGGGGGGGGGGGGGGGGCTTAATGGCCCTAAAAAGCTACAAAAGCTATAAATAGCACTGAAACGCTGTCCCTGGAGGAGGCCTAAAATAGTAGAGTGCCCTGGCGGGTCCCCTATATCGGCCCTGGGGCTCGTGCGTCCTACAGGGAGAGGCAGGCAATAAGGATGTAGTAACGGGGGCGGTTAGCTACTGCATGCATTCAGTTATGGCTATGAAAGGTAGGAATAGTGACCGCCTCGGGTTAAGCGGGTCCCGGGTACGGGGGGGGGGGGGGGGGGGATGAGGGTGCCTGAAGTAAGAGAAGCAGGGTAGTTCGGTTATGGTCGGTAATGTCGTTGTACATTGCATTATAGACGAGCTTTTGACCGGTGGTTTCGGCAGGTTTCGCCATGTTGAACCTACGTATACAGTGCTTTCGCCAGTGGTCTCAATGAATCCCGGCGATTTCAACAATCGTATTGTGGTGTCGATGCATAGGTCTGGCTGCCTTCGGGCCGACCAACCATAAAGCTAGAAAAAAACCACTTTCAGATTTGAAAAAAAAACTGAAAGCAGCCCTGAAGGCTTGCAAGCCCGGCGTCAAGTCACCTGGTATCGTAGTCGAGGCACTATGAGTCACCACTATGATCACGGTTTCTTTCCTCCATTTTCTCTAAATGCTTTCCCTACCATGGATTCTCTAACTGAGCTTTCCTCTTACCCCCCTTTTAACTTCCCCCTAACTTCCCTCGTACTTCCCTCGTACTTCCCTCGCACTTCCCTCTAACTTCCCTCGTACTTCCCTCGTACTTCCCTCGTACTTCCCTCTAACTTCCCTCTTACTTCCCTCTAACTTACCTCTAACTTACCTCTTTAACTTCCCTCTAACTTTCCTCACTCGCGCACCGACCTCAGCAGGAGAGCAAAGCAACCCTGGAGGCCAGGGAGCCCAAGGTCAAGTCACCCGGGGGTACAGTCATCAAATCGGGAACTCCGGGTGACATAGACCAGGAAGTGGGGAGCCTAAATAAGAGGACGGTCAATCTGTCGAGCCTTGCCAACAAACCCCACAGAGCTAGGATGTCTCCTAGAGCTGCCACAGCTGACAAGGCTCTCACGGACTTCTTCTTTATGCTGTCTGATGGAGAAGGTGGGTTGGGCTTGGGGGGGAGGGGTCGGGGTGGGTGGGTGGGTGGGTGAGTGATATATATAGTGTTTGTGTGTGTGTGTGTTTGTGTGTGTGTGTGTGTGTGTGCGTGTGTGTGTGTGTGTGTGGTGTCTGATGGAGAAGGTGGGCCCATGATGTTTTGGGGGTGGGGGTGGGGGGGGAGGGTATGATGGATGTCTCCTAGAGCTGACACGCCTGACAAAAGTAACAAGGCTCTTGAGGACTTCTTCTTTATGCTGTTTGATGGAGAAGTTGGGCCCATGAATTTTTGATGCTGGGGGTGGGGGAGGCGGTGACAGAGAGGGGGTGGGGGTGATGGTGGGGTGGGGTTTGTCTGATGGATCTTCGTGCTGGCTGATGGATCTGCAGGCTGTCTGATGGATCTGTATGCTGGCTGATGGATCTGTATGCTGGCTGATGGATCTGTATGCTGGCTGATGGATCTGTATGCTGGCTGATGGATCTGTATGCTGGCTGATGGATCTGTATGCTGGCTGATGGATCTGTATGCTGGCTGATGGATCTGTATGGAGTCTGATGGAGAAAGTGGGCCCATCATGTTTTATGCTGTCTGATGGATCTGTATGCTGGCTGATGGATCTGTATGCTGGCTGATGGATATTTATGATGGCTGATGGAGAAGGTGGGCCCATGATGTTTAATGCTGTCTGATGGATATGTATGCTGGCTGATGGATCTGTATGCTGGCTGATGGAGAAGGTGGGCCCATGATGTTTTATGCTGTATGATGGATATGTATGCTGTCTGATTGATGTGTATGCTGGCTGATGGAGAAGATGGACTCATGTTGGGTGGTGGGTGGTTGGGGCTGGGGTTGGGGGTGATGGGGAGGGGTGGGTGGGTGGGTGGGTGACATAGAGTGTGTGTGAGAGATTGAGTGTGTGTGTGTGAGAGTGTGTGTGTGTGTGAGAGAGTGTGTGTGTGTGTGGAGGGGGGGGGGGGGGGGGGGGAGGATTTTCACCTCAAAGGGTGGGTCTCTCTGCACTAGTCCTAGACTGGGAGGATTACATGTGATGTGGCAGAGCCTTTCCTACTCAGAACAGCATAAGCACGATGCATGCACATAATAATATAACATATATACATATAACATATACATATATATATATATATATATATATATATATATATATATATATATATATATACACAGGTCAGGTGTACATGCATGTACATATGTAATGTGGCAGAGCCTTTCCTATTCAGAACAGCATAAGCATGACATGCCTTATTCTTTATGGTGTGATTGGTCATAGGCCGGCAGCTCTCGCCGGCCTATGACCAATCACACCACCCGCCGCCAGGTACCAACTCCCTCATTAGGAGTAGTTATCACCCTTGTCACCCTTATCATTCTTATCACCCTTGTCAACAAAGCACCCTTCTTGCCTTGATCTGACCTACCCCTCTTTCGCCTGGCAGGAGGGCCTAGCCCAAGACTCAGTACCGTCTATCACCCTTGTCACCCAAGCACCCATCTTGCCTTGATCTGACCTACCCCTCTTCCACCTGGAAGGTGGGCCTAGCCGAGAAAACAGTACCACCTTTCTAAGCCACGTCACCACAACCCACTCTGACTCAGTACCACCTTTCTAAGCCACGTCACCACAACCCACTCTGACTCAGTACCACTTTTCTAAGCCACGTCACCACAACCCACTCTGACTCAGTACCACCTTTCTAAGCCACGTCACCACAACCCACTCTGACTCAGTACCAC
Organism: Chlamydomonas sp. ICE-L; assembly: GCA_013435795.1. NCBI lineage: Eukaryota > Viridiplantae > Chlorophyta > Chlorophyceae > Chlamydomonadales > Chlamydomonadaceae > Chlamydomonas > Chlamydomonas sp. ICE-L. The sequence continues at coordinate 440,543 of JACBWV010000825.1, forward strand.
CTTTCTAAGCCACATCACCACAACCCACTCTGACTCAGTACCACCTTTCTAAGCCACGTCACCACAACCCACTCTGACTCAGTACTACCTTTCTAAGCCAGGTCACCACAACCTACTCTGACTCAGTACCACCTCTCTAAGCCACGTCACCACAACCCACTCTGACTCAGTATCACCTTTCTAAGCCACATCACCGCAACCTACTCTGAATCAGTACCACGTTTCTAAGCCTCGTCACAACAACCCACTCTGACTCAGTACCACCTTTCTAAGCCACATCACCACAACCCACTCGGACTCAGTACCACCTTTCTAAGCCACGTCACCACAACCCACTCGGACTCAGTACCACCTTTCTAAGCCACGTCACCACAACCCACTCTGACTCAAGAGAGTCGGTGTTGTGGTACTGCTTTGAGCATTCTCTTCCCATGATCTGACCTACCCTTCTTCCACCTGCTTCCCAATACCCAATCTATCCCCGACCTTCCACCCTCCCACTCCTCAACCCCCCCCACCCACACCCCACACCCCTCATCCACCTACTTCCCCACTCCCCCACCTACAGCTGACCTGTCTACCGCCCCCTAGCACCCACCACCCCCCACCCCTGTCCCACCTACTTCCCCACTCCCCCACGCCCCCACCTACACCCCCCCTGCACCTCCCCCTTCCCCCCACACACACACACACACACTCCACCAACTTCCCCCACTCCCCCCCCCCCCCCCACTTTCACCCCACCTTCCACCCTCCCCCATACCCACCCCAACCTCACACCCCCTCGTCCACCCTATTCCCCACTCCCCCACCTACACCACACTTCCACCTCCCTCTACCCACCCACACCCCAACCTCTCATCACCTTACTTCCCACTCCCCCACTCCACCCGACCTTCACCCTCCCCATACCCACCCACCCACCCCACACCCTCGTCCATACTTCCCACCCCCCACCTACACCCCACTTCACCCTCCCATACCCACCCACATTTCCCCCACCCCTCATCCACCTAATTCCACACTCCCCACCTACACCCACCTTACCCCCCCTTACACCCCACCCACACCCCACCAACCCTCGTCCACCTACTTCCCACTCCCCCACCTACACCCCACCTTCCACCCTCCCCCTACCCACCCACACCCCTCATTCACCTACTTCCCCACTCCCACACCTACACCCCACCTTCCACCCTCCCCCCCCCTTGCTTTCAACAGAGTCATTTCCTCACAAAAACCTCACCAAGGCTGCTGCCCTGATCCTTGGCAGGCAGAAGTTCGGGTGGGTGATGGATGTTGTTGCTGTTGTTGAATATTTTTGAATATATTCACTTATTTGTGAAGCCCCCCTTTCAGGGGGGAAGCAGCCCCCAGAGTCACCCTGTTGTCTGTATGTCGTGTTGTCCGCACGTAACCCTGGCCCTAACTTGCCCCTGGCCCTGTCATAAACACTGTCTTCGGTCCGCTGCACTAAATTCTGGTGCCACCTGCCGCTCCAATAGCCAACACTCTCCGCAAATTTTCAACGTCACTTGCGACGTGTTTATGAGTTGTTCGTACATGTTATAATTGTGTATATAAAGGTAATGATAATGCCTGGTGGGGCGTGGTATTAAGGGAACCGGTCGTACACGGGTAGAGAGCGGTCTTCTACCTCAACTGGACAAGCTACCATCGCGGTTGACAACGACCTGCAACGCTTAGAGCGACCATAGGGGGAATCGAACCCCTGGCTCTATGTCGTCAAAGCAACCTGGTGTACCACTTGACCAATCGATTCGCTGAAAGGGGCTAATTGTGTATATAATTATATAGCGTATGAGAACATCTATCTTATTTATTTATTTATTTTTGGTGTACCTACATGGTTTGGGTGAAGCCCCCCTTTCTAGGCGGCGGGAGCTGACAGGGTCACCCCTTTATCCGGTTGTCAGTCGTTTCCTTTGTTTGACTGTCGTGTTGTCAGCAAGTAATCCTGGCCCTAGTGAAGTTGTAAAACCTGGCTTTGGTCCGCAGCACTGCCACCTGTTGCTCCAAAAGCCAACACTCTCCGCCAATTTTCTGCATCGCTTGCAACGCACCTAGGACTTGTCTTAGTGTACTTCCAAAATCTTGTACATATAACTTGTCTTGGTGTACTTCATATAAATTGTCTTGGTGTACTTCAGTACATTGTATTTGTGTACTTCAGATAAATTGTCTTGGTGCACTTCAGATAACTTGTCTTGGTGTACTTCAGATAACTTGTCTTGGTGTACTTCATATTACTTGTCTTGGTGTACTTCATATTACTTGTCTTGGTGTACTTCAGATAACTTTTCTTGGTGTACTTCAGATAACTTGTCTTGGTGTACTTCAGATAACTTGTCTTGGTGTGCTTCAGATTACTTGTCTTGGTGTACTTCAGATAAATAGTCTTGGTGTACTTCATATTACTTGTCTTGGTGTACTTCAGATAACTTTTCTTGGTGTACTTCAGATAACTTGTCTTGGTGTACTTCAGATAACTTGTCTTGGTGTGCTTCAAATTACTTGTCTTGGTGTACTTCAGATAAATAGTCTTGGTGTACTTCAGATAAATAGTCTTGGTGTACTTCAGATAAATAGTCTTGGTGTACTTCAGATAAATAGTCTTGGTGTACTTCAGATAACTTGTCTTGGTGTACTTCAGATTACTTGTCTTGGTGTACTTCAGATAACTTGTCTTGGTGTACTTCAGATTACTTGTCTTGGTGTACTTCAGGTAACTTGTCTTGGTGTACTTCAGATAACATGTCTTGGTGTACTACATGTAACTTTTCTTTGTTCACTTAAGGTAATTTGTCTTGGTGTACTTCAGATTACTTGTCTTGGTGTACTACATGTAACTTGTCTTGGTGTGCTTCAGATAACTTATCTTGGTGACTTCCAGTACCTTGGACAGATTACTTGTCTTGGTGTACTACATGTAACTTGTCTTGGTGTACTTCAGGTAACTTGTCTTGGTGTACTTCAGATAATTTGTCTTGGTGTACTTCCGACACTTTGTACGTATAAGCAAGGCATTTATGAACCAGCAATTGGTTGTCCACACCATGTTCAGCCTCACAGACCACGTCATCTAGCCATTCTCTAACACACACCTTAGCCCTAATACACCCACACAGCTATCGATACCATCCATATCTATTTGTGATTGCAGGTTTACCAAACTCAAGGCCGAATTTGACGAGATGGATACCAACCATGACGGACTGGTAAGTCGCTTGTTTTTTACGCATCCTAATGTTAAATTGAAAAATAGTACAAGCTGCCACAGGACGTGAGACTGAGGGAACCCTCCCATTTGCATGCATGTGTAATGATAACGCCTGGTGGGGCGTGGTGTTAAGGCAGCCTGTCGTACTTGGGTGGGGAGCGGTCTCCTACCTCAACTGGACAAGCGGTTGACAACGACCTGCAACTCTAAGAGCGACCGAAGGGTGAGTCGAACCCCCGACTCTTCATCCTCAAGCGATCCGGTCTACCACTACACCATTGTATATCACTAAAATGGGCTTATGCATGTGTAAATACTGCAGAATGGATGCCATGTTGGGTTTATTTGGTTTCGCAGACCCTCTGTGCCTGAGTTTGGACTACCGTGCGACAGCACGGTGAGAAGTACGCTATCTCTTCCAAGGCGGCAAGTCTGAAATGTTGTGAACCTGGTCAACCCGTCTGATGCTAGGCAATACTATACCATATAGCCAGAGCTCAACGCATGCTTATATATTCACAAGCATGTTTGCTTGTTTGTTTGTTTGTTAAAGTTACGCGTGCTTATGTATTCAAAAGCAGGTTTGTTTTGAATACAAGATACCAGTGTCTTTACGTAGCACCATGGTGCTCCTAGCATCCTTCAGGGTGTCACTGGCAGCTTTTTGTAAAAAAAAAGCAACCCCAAAAGGCTATAATTTAGCACCTCAAGATACAAAGGTGTGGAATGTAGCACCTGTGAAATGTAGCAATTGTGGAATGTAGCAATTGTGAACAAATATGTAGCAATTGTGAACACAAATGTAGCAAAAATGTAGGAAATGTAGCAATTGTGAAATGTAGCAATTGTGAACAAGCCTGTTCACAATTGCGCGTTTGTGTAACAGGATACCAATGCAATGAAGTAGGGCATGCATGCATGTGATGTAATGCTTGACTATAACTGAACTGAGTTGAGCTGAGCTGAGCTGAAATGACATTGATCGAGTTCTTGTAGCAATGCGGAAATTGGTGGAGAGTGCTGGCAACGGAACGACAGGTGGCAACGGACCGGAGCTGACTAAAGCCAGTTAGTTATGAGACGGTTGGCTGGCGTGCCAGGCTTCGTCTCGCTCGTTTTTTTGGCGTTGTTCGGACGGACAATGGGGGGGGGGGGGGGGGGGGGGGGGGGGCTTTGCCAATGATATGACATTGATGGAGTTCTTGTAAACAACCCATTGATATTGCTTTGGTGTAACCTTACATACACACATACATGCACATATAAATACATGCGGCACATACATCTATATATATGTAGACATACAGAAATGCTTCACCAACGAATTTCTGACCGGCCCTGACCCTTTTTGAAATCGGTCGTTCTGGAGTTCACGGTGGCAAATTACGTAATAATGCTACTCGATGCGTGCATACGCACAATCAACCAGATTTAGGCAGAGGAGCTATGAATACAGCCAGCAAACTTCTCGATGCGGTCTTCTGCTCATGCTCCATGATGCGTGCCAACGGTCTTAATGGACATGAGGGCGCGCAACACCGCCAGCCAGCGCTCGAAGTGAGCTTGCCAGAGCAGGAGAGAAAGGGCTAACAATTAATTTCACCAGCTTGCAAGTAATTGCAATTTCTTCACATCATTCATTCAGCAGGTGTTGACCGGACGGAAGTTGAAGATTTCTACCACATAATCGCTATATGGCCCTTGCACCCCTCATCCAATATCTTTTCATTGTTTCAAGCGAGGGGGGGGCAAGGAAAAAGATTTCGTACCGCATGTTCGATATGGATACAGAACCGTGAGCAATAGTCGATACAAAAAAAATCACGTCGATACACCCACGGGCGGCCGAGATACGAGGGGTGGGGGTGGGGGTGGGGGTGGGGGTGGGGGTGGGGGGGAGGGGGGGTCCGACCGTTTTCCCAATTTTATTTGTACCTCGTGTAACTTTCTTGCCAGTGCGAATTTTCGAGCGTGAGGTACACCAATGAGTACGTCTCGACGAGAGGAGTGCGAATCTGCATTCGTTAGTAAGTTACACGCAGGGTGTAATAGGTGGATCTCCTGGAAGGTACATCCAGGCTGGACGCCAGGCTGGACATCACCCAGACCTTCGCGCCCAGCTTCGCACGAGCGGCAGTTGGCGGCGAAAAAGGCGCTCGCGCAACGCGTTTGGATGCGCGTTCTGAACTCTGGTCCCCTACGAGGTTCCTAAAGCAGTGGACCCCCCCCCCCCCCCCCCCCCCCCCCCCCCCCCCCCCCCCTCACCCACACCCACCCACCCACCCACACGCACGCGCACACACACCCCAGACACACACACACCACCCGAGCAGACCATCAGGCTCCAGAATACAAGTTGAGTCGATTAAGCCATGATAATGATGATAATAAATTTAGATACGGTAGACAGATAAATAGCGCCTTCAGTCCTATACATGCCTTAGTGATCTCCTCCAAGGGTGCGGACGACTGCGGAGCGCTCAAGAAAGTTGTAAAAATACTGAAATCTAAATAACTTTGTCCAAACTTGATATTTGCATCTTTTGGTTGTATGGTTGGAAATGCCTTGACGAGATGATGCTCATGGACCCCCCTTTCACTATGTTATACTGTCTGGGTGTTTAGATATGAGGTCTCAATGGGGGGGAGGGAGGGGGGGGGGGGGGGGGTCCAGGGGTCAATATAACAACTTCCGAACATGCGGTCTGCCAACTTTATTCTTGCCCCCCCCTCGGTTTCAAGCATTGATACATCGGTTGCTTAGCATGTTGCGATAGAAGACTGGCTGGAACTTCCTGGTCAAAGCAACAGCTGCAAACCCAACTATGTTACGCGCAAAGAAGAAGCTGCAGGTATGTCGCTTTACAAATCGCGGTTGTGCAAGCCCGGTATTGTCAGTGGGGCCGGCTTTCGCAACTTGTTAGCAGATTGGATCCGCAGCCTGCTCTTTATCCACTTCGTATTTCTGCATGATCTAGGCCCACAGCTGGAGTGAAATGGATGAAGTAGGGAGAAGGGGATTACGCGTCCGTGCCGGTGGTTGGGGAAAGAGAGAGTGGAAGGCGAGGCTCGAGGTTGACCCACCCTGGGTGGGGATGCTTAGGGTGAGGGGAGGGGGGAGAAAGAGAAAGTGTGTACATGGGGTGGGGTGAGGGGCAAGGAGGGATCCAGAAATGTGTGGAGGCTGTGGTTCTGCCTTGGGTTGAGTTGGAATGGTATGTGTGTGATACATATGGGTAGGGGGGGTACATACAAGGACGTAACCCGTTATGTTACCCAGACCAGAACCCAGGGCCTGGGTGGGGGGTGGCCACCGGGGTACGGGGGTAAATTTGGGTGGTGTGGAGATGGCTGGGGTGTAGGGGGGCATATTTGGGTGGTGTGGAGATGACTGGGGTTAGGTGGGGTACAAGGGGGATAAACAGAGTGTGTTGTCAAGGGGGGTGGGGAGGGGGGGGGCAGGAAGATTTAGGGGGGAAACAGGGATCACGTGGGTCCTGGGGGCTGGGGGGGGGGGAGGTAAATGTATAGTAGGGAAATGAAGGGGGCATGTGTTCGATATTTTGCAAAGTGAGAAATATCTTGACTGTCACTGTGTGCATGTGAGTAAGGGGGGGGGGGGGGGGGGGGGGGGGGGTGGGGGGGGAGGATGATACTTCCAAGGGCGTTGCACGTTTATGTAACCCAGGCCAGAACAAGACCCACGACCTGGGTGGGGGGGGTGGGGGGGGGCCTCCAGCCACACGGGCAATGTACTAGTACATACATACAAACATACGTACAAACAGATACACACATACACATATACCCACACATACACACACACACGTACACACACATACAATCACACACTCTCAAACACAAACACATACACGCACGCATACACACAAACCCCCATTACCCCCTTGCACAGGTGGATTTGACTGACTTTGTGACTTTTTTGAAACGCATCTCTGAGTCAAGCAAGGACAAGACAGCTGAACAGAAGAGAAAAGAACAGAATCGTGTATTTGCCTCGGTGAGTGAGATACCTTTGTATGTATGTATGTATGTATGTATGTATGTATGTATGTATGTATGTTTGTATGTATGTATGTATGTATGTATGTATGTATGTATGTATGTATGTATGTATGTATGTATGTATGTATGTATGTATGTATGTATGTATGTATGTGTATGTATGTATGTATGTATGTGTGTGTGTGTATGCATGTATGTGTGTATGTACGTGTGTATGCATGTATGTATGTATGTACTAGTACATTGTCCGTGTGGCCGGTGGCCATCCCCCAACCACCCAGGTCCTTTGGTTTGCTCAGGGTTACAGAAGGGGTCAGGCCCTTGTATGTCCCCCCCCCTCCCACTCATCCCTCTCCTCCTTCACATTCAATCAGTCAAGACATTTCCCCCTTTGCAGCTAAAAATATGTGATGCATGCCCCCTTCACTTCCATAATGTATGCCCCCCCTTCCCTCCAGACCTGCACGACCCCCTACTTTTCCCTCAATCTTTCTGCTCCCCATCCCCATTGCCACACCCTCTCTTTCTCCCTCCTGCTCCCCCCTGCCCCACAAACCTTCCAGCCATCTCCCCCCCCGCGCAACCCTCCCCGCCCTCTCCTTTCCCTTCCCTAAACCCTAAACCCGTATAACAAAAAATCCGATAGCCAGCTAGCGCCAGCTAGCTGAATTCCTGTATGTTTACATGTATATATATGTATTTATGTATGTACTAGTACAGTAGCCCGTGTGGCCGGTGGCCACACCTACTCTCACGTAGACAAACCACCCCCTATCATAGTACGGTGCCCATCTGACCTGGGGCTGGGACTGGGTTACATAATGGTTTACACTTGTACTCCCCCCCACCCCTTACATGAACACACAGCCATGATGTTTACCCCACTAAAGACACTCCCTCCCCCCCACCCCCCTCTCTCCCCTCCCGTTGGCCACACCTGTTTTATCTGGGTTACAGAACGGTTTACGCCGGCTTTCTCTGCAGTGCATGCAACTTAAAACACTGACGGGCGCATATCCCTTGCGATGGTCTCCCTTGTGCACCCAAAAGCACCCACACACTACCGTACATTTACCGCCCCCCCCACCCACCCACCCACCCACCCACCCCCAGTTATCTCCACCCCCACCCCACCCCACCCAACCATGGACCCACACCAACAAACATACTCCCTTACTCGTCCTGACATATTTCCTGACTCCATCCCTTCCCCCATCCCAGCCATACCACCAGCCCCCCACCCTCTCCCCACTCTCATCCCTCCCCTCCCTACTACACGCACCCACCAGCACACACATGCTCCCTATCTGCCCCCCTCCACTTCAGCTGTGGGCTTTTCCATAGCTGAAAGGCAAACAGGGCGATGAGCAAGCTGCAGATCCAACCCATTGACAACGTTTGCACATAATCCGACTCCGCTTATAGCATCAGACCTGCTTCCCTCCCGCCTCAGCTGTGATCGATAGCCGAACCCACTGTAAAAACTGAACCTGCGCAATTGAAACTGTACATAACTGAAGCTTCTTCTTAGCGAGCATGTCAACAGTTTGGCCGAAGAACAATCCTGTTCACCCGAACTGCTCCCAAAGTCGACTTGATCTGAGACTTCGAAATATCGCTAGGTTCATCCATTCAAGTTTGCTGTGTACTCTCTATGGCACAATGCACAGCAAGATGTTTCTCGATGCAGTGGGAAGAAGTTGCAGCCAGCTGATATGAGATGTTCGGTTAAAGTTAGGGCGAGAATGCTCAGCGATATTTTCAGTTTGGTGAACTTTGCCGCGTACTTTCTATGGTACAACGCTGAGCGACATGTTTCTCAATACAGTGGGAAGAAGTTGCAGTCAAGTTTGTGACATAAGATGGATGCGATTCGGACATTTCTGCCAGGTTGGCTAACTGACCACGTCACCTTCCGTTGTGCGTAGCAACAGGTCTCTTGACGCAAGGGAAAGGTCTTGCAGAGAAGCAGGGGGAAAAGCTTGTAGGAAGACGAGCTGTAGCGCTGCCAAAATTAGGTGGAAGTACTCAGGCGGGAAAAAGAGAAATCGGGCGCAACAGGCAGAATTTGCAGGAGGCCAAATAAGGCAGAATTTGAAGTAGAATGGATTAAAGCGGGAATTGGCTGGGCGGGAAGTCGGTTAAGACGGTTATGCGATGACACCACCACGACCGCGACCGCCATGATTTCTTTATATATACAGATGTATGTATGTGCGCATGCGTGTATGTATGTCTTTATGTATGAATGTTACAGTCCAGGGGTAAGCCAAATAGGCTAAAGGGATTTGCTCAACCATGACAGAAAGGACTAAACAGAAAAAGCATTGATGAACTGAACTCCAAACACCTTCAAGAGATACAGACAGTCATCCATCTCTTCGAATGACGATAGAGGAGATGATACCTTAATGCGATGAAAAAACCTCCACCTCCTTAAGGGACCATATAATATAATTGACAAGATCAGAGCACACCCTGAACCCAAGAAAATACCCTGTGCCCACACACCTACCCTGCACCCACAGACTCCACGCTCACATACTGTACACACACCCTGCAACCAAGCAAATACCCTGTGCCCACACACCTACCCTGCACCCACAGACTCCACGCTCACATACTGTACACACACCCTGCACCCAAGCAAATACCCTGTGCCCACACACCTAACCTGCACCCGCAGACTCCACGCTCACATACTGTACACACACCCTGCAACCAAGCAAATACACTGTGCCCACACACCTACCCTGCACCCACAGACTCCACGCTTACATACTGTACACACACCCTGCACCCAAGCAAATACCCTGTGCCCACACACCTACCCTGCACCCACAGACTCCACGCTCACAAACTGTACACACACCCTGCACCCAAGCAAATACCCTGTGACCACACACCTACCCTGCACCCACAGACTCCACGCTCACAAACTGTACACACACCCTGCACCCAAGCAAATACCCTGTGCCCACACACCTAAACTGCACCCACAGACTCCACACTCACATACTGTACATACACCCTGCACCCAAGCACCTACCCTGTACTCACACACATACCCTGTAACCTGTAACCACATACTATATACCCACACACTGTACACACACACTTCACACGTACACTAAACACTGACATACTGCACAGTTGCATAGTCACACACCCTGCTCCCACATACCCTGCAACCACATACTATACACTTGCATAGACACATAGGCTACACACACATGCTGTACACTCACAGACTGCACACTCATGCCGACTAGTCACATACCATACACTCCCTTCTGTTCATTCACATGGACATGGCAAGTTTCCAGTGATTGACGTGATCAGAGCACACCCTGCACCCAAGCACATACCCTGCACTCTCGCATAGACACATAGCATGCACCCACATACTGTACAATCACATAGTCACATACCATGCACCCACATACTGTACTCTCACATATACACATAGCCTGCACCCACATACTGTAAAATCTCATAGTCACATACCATGCACCCACAGACTGTACTCTCACACAGTCACATAGCTTACACTCACAAACCATACACTGACTTCTGCTCATATGTAGGGGCTGAGCAAGTCGCCCACATACCATGCACCCACATACTGTACTCGCACACAGTCACATAGCTTACACTCACATACCATACACTGTCTTCTGCTCATATGTAGGGGCGGAGCAAGTCGCCAGTGCTTGACATGATAAGTTCTTACAGGAAGAGGGTGGTGATGGACAAGGTTATCAAATCAGCCATCTCTCTCTCAAGTGAGTACACACATGTTCAATGTTTTATTTATATTTTTTAGGTTTTATGGGGTGGGGTGGGGTGCGTTTGTGTGTGTGTGGGGGGTGTGGGGGGTGTGGGGTGGGGGGATGGACAAGGATCTGAAATCAGCAATCAGCAATTTCTCTCTCAAGTGAGTATACACATTTTAATGTTCTTTTATGTTTTATGGTTGTGTGTGGCTGTGTGTGTGGGTGTGGGTGTGGGGGGGGGCAAGGTTCTGGAATCAACAATGTTTTGTTTTTCATGCTTTTATGGGTGTGTGTGTGGGGGGGGGGGAGGGGTTAGACTAAAAGTGTGGGTTTGGGTTTTGTCCTTGTGTGTGTATAAGTGGTTATTAAATGGTAATTATATGGCAATTTCATGGTAATTGTATGGCAATTACATGGTAATTATATGGGAAACATTGTGAGCAGACACAATGTCTGGGTTTGGGTTTTATGCCTGTGTGTCCATATGTTTAGATGGATGGAGGGACAGATACATGTTTGGGTTTTATGCCTGTGTGTCCATATGTTTAGATGGATGGAGGGACAGATACATGTTAGGGTTTTATGCCTGTGTGTCCATATGTTTTGATGGATGGAGGGACAGATACATGTTTGGGTTTTATGCCTGTGTGTCCATATGTTTAGATGGATGGAGGGACAGATACATGTTTGGGTTGTATGCCTGTGTGTCCATATGTTTAGATGGATGGAGGGACAGATACATGTTTGGGTTTTATGCCTGTGTGTCCATATGTTTAGATGGATGGAGGGACAGATACATGTTTGGGTTTTATGCCTGTGTGTCCATATGTTTAGATGGATGGAGGGACAGATACATGTTTGGGTTTTATGCCTGTGTTTCCATATGTTTAGATGGATGGAGGGACAGATACATGTTTGGTTTTTATGCCTGTGTGTCCATATGTTTAGATGGATGGAGGGACAGATACATGTTTGGGTTTTATGCCTGTGTGTCCATATGTTTAGATGGATGGAGGGACAGATACATGTTTGGGTTTTATGCCTGTGTGTCCATATGTTAAGATGGATGGAGGGACAGATACATGTTTGGGTTTTGGGAAGATGGATAAGGTTATCCGAACAGCAATCCCTCTCTCATGTGCGTTGCTATACTTAATTTGTGGGTTTGGGTTTATAAGCCCATGTATGTTTATGGATGGAGGGACAGACAAATTGTTTGGGTTTTGTTTTTCTCTCAGCGTGTACGAGTAGATGGATGAACTCTCAGCGTGTACGAGTAGATGGATGAACTCTCAGCGTGTACGAGTAGATGGATGAACTCTCAGCGTGTACGAGTAGATGGATGAACAGCGTGTAAGAGTAGATGGATTTTTTCTCTCAGCGTGTACGAGATGGACACAGCGTGTACGAGATGGACACAGCGTGTACGAGATGGACACACAAATGTACGAGATGGACACAGCGTGTACGAGATGGACACAGCGTGTACGAGATGGACACAAAATTGTTGGGTTTGTTATTTTGTCCCTGTGCGTAAGTGTAGATGGATGGATGGACGGACAGATAAAATGTTTTGGTATTGTGATGCTGGACAAGGTTATCTGAACAGCAATCTCTCTCATGTGAGCTGCTAGACAAAATGTGTGGGCTTGGGTTTCTGTGCCTACATTTTTTTGTTGTTGTTGACTTTCGCCCCAGAAGGTGGGTCTCCTGAGACAAACCAGCGACCCCGAGGATCCATTTTTAATGGCGTTGCCACTCCTACAAAAGAGTAGGCGCACTGTGTTGTGATAGAGGCCGAACACCAAAAATTGGCCAAAAGAGTTACATCGCGCCTATAAAGAGTTGGCGCACACGTACCGTTGTTGTTTTGGTTTTGTGTCAAGAGTATCCATCTGTAAAGATGGATGGAAGGGCGGACACAGACATGATTGGGTTTGGGGTTCTTGTCCCTGCGTGTAATGAAATGAAATGAAATTGTTACATCCGAGTAATGAGGTCACTCTTAGGACGTGAAGTTAGGGGCACCACAGCGTAAGCCTGGGCTAGCCGTAGTCACCGTCATACCTGCGTGTATGTGTATCTTGATGGACAGACAGAGACAATTATTGAGTTTTGTTGAATGTAGTTTGTCAACCGCCATGGTAGCTTATCCAGTTGAGGTGGTAGACCGTTCTCTGCCTGCGTACGACGGGTTCCCTTAATACCAAGCCCCACCAGGCGTTATCATTACTTTTTCTTGTAGCTGCATCATTACTTTTTCTCGTAGCTGCATCATTACTTCTTCTTGTAGCTGCATCATTACTTTTTCTCGTAGCTGCATCATTACTTTTTCTTGTAGCTGCATGTTTGTATGTATAGATGGATCCATGCTTACGAGATTAGGGGGGTGGCGAACTAGGTTCTCAAAACCCTCTCTCTCTCTCTAGGTTCTCAAAACCCCCTCTCTCTCTCTAGGTTCTCAAAACAATCTCTCTCTCTCTAGGTTCTCAAAACAATCTCTCTCTCCCTCTCATGTGATTGGACACAATTTCTCGCTGTTTGGGTTTGGGTTTGGGTTTTTGGTCTGTGTATGGAATTGCGTTTTAGTTTTGCTTGTTTAGGTCTGGGTTTGGGGGGTTGGTCAACGTTTGGAATTAGGTTTGTTCCTGTGTGTGCGTATGTAAATAGATGGACAAATGGACAGACAAAATTATTGTTTTTCGTTTGTTATGGCTGCATGTGCGAATGTGTAGATATGGACGCGAAACCCTAAACCTCACCATATAGTTTAACATAAACCATAAATCCTGAACCTCACCAGATAGCAACTCACATAAACCCTAAAACCTAAACCCTAAACCTCACTAGAAAGCACCTCACATACACCCTAAACCCTAAAGCCTAAACTTCACCATATAGCACCTGACATAAACCCTAAACCCTAAAGCCTAAGCCTCACCATATAGCACCTCACAGAAACCCTGCTCTCAACACATCGCTGACTGTTTTACAGATCTCTGACTGTTTTACACCCCCTGTCCACTTCCTCTGCAGACATGCAGCTATGCAGGCGACGCGCTACCCAGTCTAGATCTCTGGATATCCCGGTGAGTGATGCTCCTGTGTCCAGTAGTTTGTATTTGTGTGTGTGTTTTGGCATTCTGGCCAACCGGATTTTGTTTTTTGTGTTGGCTGGATGTCAAGCAGGCTGTATAGATGGCTGTCTGTATGCCCTGGCTAGGCAGCTGGCTGGCTGGCTGACTTGCTCCTGTTTGTTGCCTCCTTGCTTGTTTACTTGTGTGTTTGTTGCTGCTTGCTTGCTTGATTGATCACTTGCTCCTCTTTGCTTGCTTGCTTGCTTGCTTGCTTGCTTGCTTGCTTGCTTGCTTGCTTGCTTGCTTGCTTGCTTGCTTGCTTGCTTGCTTGCTTGCTTGCTTGCTTGCTTGATTTTTGTTGCTAGTCTGCTTGCTTGATTGACTGATTTATTAATTAATTCATTGCTTTATTGCTTGTTTAATTGCTAGCCTTATTGATTGCCTTATTGCTTGTTGTATTGCCATCCTGATTGATTGCTTCGTTGCTTGCCTTATTGCTTGTTTGTTTGTACCTTAGTTAATTTGTCTCTGTGCGCTGCCCCTCTCTGACGTGCAGCTCCCCACCCCCCACACCGTTCCGTGCTGGAATCAGGCTTGCGACGCACATTTTGCAACATAACCTGACCTACAAAAAGTTAAAGTAAAAGACTGGCTGGCCTGTATTGCAGAAAGATCCCTCGGAAAGCAGCTATCATGGGTCTCAGTCCCACCATCCACCACCAGTCCCAGCAGCCACCACTCAGTCCCACCAGCCACCACCCAGTCCCACCAGCCACCACCCAGTTCCACCAGACTCCACCACCCAGTCCCACCAACCTCCACCACCCAGTTCCCCAGTTCCTCTCCCCCCCCATGTCCCTCCTCTTAATCCCCCACCCCCTCTTTTCCCCTCTTTCGCCCCTCCCCCCCCTTCCAAACTACCCGAAGCTCCCAGCCCCACTGCCCTACCTGCCCGACCTTATTCATTGCTTCATTGCTTGTTTTATTGCTAGCCCGAGTGCTAGCCTTATTATTGCTTGCTTCGTATCTTGCTTTGTTGCTTGTTTGCTTGCTTACTCCTTTGTCTCTGCGCCGCCCCTCTCAGCCATGCAGCTCCCCACACCCCACACCGCCTTGACTGTTATTTAGGTTGATCCCTCCAAAAGACAAAATCACTGGTCACAGTCCCAGCCCCTTGCACTGAGGTTCCTCCACGCCCCCCCTGTTTTGTTCCTTTGTCTCTGTGTACTGCCCCTCTCAGCCATGCAGCTCCCCACACCCCACACTGCCTTGACTGTTTTGCAAGTTGATCCCTCCAGAAGCCGAAATCACTGGTCACAGTCCCAGCCCCTTGCACTGAGGTTCCTCCATGCCCCCCCCTTTTTGTTCCTTTGTCTCTGTGCACCACCCCTCTCAGCCATGCAGCTCCCCACACCCCACACCGCCTTGACTGTTTTGCAGGTTGATCCCTCCAAACGCCAAAATCACTGGTCACAGTCCCAGCCCCTTGGACCAGGGCTCTCTTACCCTCTGATTACACCGGAGCTCGATATAATCAGCCAGTATGGTTGCATGTCCGAGAGTAACCTAGTGTTCTGTAGGAATATTGATGATGATGATGATATAGCAGTGATGAAGGTGCGTTGGGTGTTGAGGTTTGGTGGAGGGGGAGATTTGTCTTGGTCGGTGTTTTTCTTTTGGGCTAAATGTATCAGCTTCTAGGCAGCTCCCCTGCCTGGCTGCTCCATCTGAGCTAGTGCAAGAGCATCTGACTGTTGACATCGTTAGCTACCCAGTGCTCCTGAAATCTAGGGGTTTAGACCTGTGTCTGGCTCAGGGAGCTGCCTAGAAGCTGCCACGAGTAGCCCCAAAGAAAAGCACTGGTCTTGGTCATGATATTGATTGAATTCAGGGAAGAAGCATCATCCCATTACTCCACACCCTATCAGCAGCCTTCTGTCAGCAAGTTAGTCCCCCCCCTTCTGCAGGTCTCATATAACAATACAGCGGTTGATTTGGAGTTGGGTCTCGTCGTTCGTAGTTCGTACCTCCACTTTTTCAGGCAAAGTTTTCGACAATTCTCAGAATTCTCAGAATTCTTGATAAATGTCAGAATTCTCAGGCCAAATTCTCAATTCGAGGTACAGACGACCCAAATTGAAATCATCTGTGATGGCTGTAAACAAGCCTACACGCACCGATACCATTTGTAGGGCTTCGCTTTTGTGTCTATGCTCACACCACCTAGACCCTAAACCCTAGGACCACTGTCAGGGCTTGGCTTTGTCATACCCACACTCACTCCATCTAAACCCTAAACCCTAGATCCACTGTCAGGGCTTGGCGTTGTTGTACCAACACTCAAACCACCTAAACCCCAAACCCTGAACCCTAAACCCTGGGACCATTGCCAGGGCTTGGCTTTGTAGCACCCACACTCACACCACTTCAACCCTAAACCCTAAACCCTAGAACCATTTTCAGAGCTTGGCTTTGCTGTGTCTACACTCACACCTTGTACACCCTAAACCCTAGGACCATTGTCAGGGCTTGGCTTTGTTGTGTCTACACTCACACCACCTAAACCCTGAACCCTATGACCATTGCCAGGGCTTGGTTTTGTCGTACCCACACTCACACCACCTAAACCCAAAACCCTGAACCCTAAACCTTAGGACCATTGTCAGGGCTTGGCTTTGTCGTACAAGCACTCACACCACCTAAACCCTAAACCCTGAACACTAAACCCTGGGACCATTTCAGGGCTTGGCTTTGTCGTTCCCAGACTCACAACATCTAAACTCTAAACCCTAGGACCTTTTCAGGGCTTGGCATTGTTGTGTCTACACTCGCGCCACCAAAACCCTAAACCCTAGGACCATTGTCAGGGCTTGGCTTTGTCGTACCCACACTCACACCATTCTGAGCGTGTTGCTTTGCTCGGTTGATCCTGCAGAAGCCCGGTGACACTGAGGACATGTTCGATTTGCTGCCATCATCCGTGGCTCCCCGAGGAAGAGCAGGCAGGGCGAACTCTTTCTCAATGATCAGTTTGGGCAGTAGGCAAGGCTCCTCAAACCTGGGCCAAATCAGCCTAGAGCCTCGAGTCAGTAACTCGGGCCGGCGCAACATGTCATCCCAGCTTTGCTCTGAAAGCCCCCCTTGCTCACCGCAGTACCTGGACGGCACGCTAATGCGCCCCGGCAGACATGTGATGCTCCAAAACGCCTCCACACCTAGCAGGTTGGGGCAGTCACCCACTCTAGTAGGGGGCTCAAGGCGCAGGTAGGGGCCTTCACAACCAACTGTAGGGGGCTCCAGGCGCATGTAGGGGCCTTCACACCCAACTGTAGGTTGCTTGATGCTTAGGTAGGGGCCTGAACACACACCCTGCTCCACTCGATGCGCAGGTAGGGGCCTGAACACCCAATTGCAGGGGGCTCGATGCGCAGGTTGGGGCCTGAACACCCACCCTTGGAGGGGGCTTGATGCGCAGGCAGGGGGAAGTGAGCCTCCACTTCAGTAAACCCTAAAACACCTAGACCCTGAACCCTTACCCCCCCCCCAAACCCTAAACCTTTAAACTAAAATGAACCACATAACCCTAAACCCTCCCCCCCCCCCCCCCCCCCCCCCCCCCCCCCCTAAAACCACCTAAACTTCAGTGGAGGCCAAACCGATGCGCAGGAACCAGAGCAACCCCAGCCTGACCAATGCCCGGAACCATAGCAATCCCAGGAACAAGACCAACCCCAGCCTGAACCTCTTGGAGCAAAGGATCATCAGTGCCCATCAGATCACTTTGACCTGCAATACATCAGGGGGCACCACAACCCGCAAGTCGCCAGGCGGCACACCGACTCGCAAATCGTCAGGTGGCACCCCGGCACGCATGTCGATAGGCGGCACCCCGACACGCATGTCGATAGGTGGCTCCCCGACCCGCAATTCGTCAGGTGGCACCATGACCCGCAATTCGTCAGGTGGCACCATGACCCGCACTTCGTCAGGTTGCATCCCGACCCATGTGTCACCAAGTAGCACCGCGAGCAACAAGTGGCAAAATGGCACCGGGCAAGTGCTGGCTGCTGGAACCGGCAGGGTGCAAACCTCGACCGGGGACAGACTCCTGGGAAATTCCGCTGTAGGCTCCAACCGGATTCCGGCTTACATCATGACTGACCTACAGGATTTCAGTGTCGAGCAAAGGAGCTGCCATCCACGCGCCAGTCGGGCCACGCCAAGTCTGAGCAACCCTGTTCCCGCATTCCAGCCTGACGATTCAGCCGAATATAATATCACAGCCTGGGGTGAGGACAGTTTTGATCATTCCAGGAGGAGTGCAGGCCAGGTCAAGGTGAGCAAGGTTCCTGATTTACATTTTCCACTGTTTTTTTGCGACGCGTCATCATTCCGGCGCTGCATGGCTGCACATTGGTCTGGCTATACGAGTAAGAAATGTCCCCCCACCCCCGGACCCCCCGGGCTCCGCGCTTTGTGCCCGTGGGGGTTGGGGGCAGAGCGTTGCACTGGGGTTGCACAGAGTCCATCAATTGGTGACGCGTCACACGCACAAGAAACAATGACCTTTTTTGGCGGAGCCCCCTCTTCAAGGATGCGGGAGCCCCCAGGGTTACCCATTTGTCCATTTGTCCGACAGAAAAAAAAGTGTTGCCCGCCCGACACGTCAGCCAACGGTCGCGTAACTAACTCGCTTCGGCCCAGCTTCCGATCGTTGCCACCTTTGTTCCGTTGCAACACACTCCGGCCATTTCCGCGTCGCTGGCGACGCTGCATGGACCTTCACATGATCCGTTATGTATAAATCATAAAATCGTGTACCATTTGTTCATACGAATACAACGAATCAAGAAAATGGCACTGCACTCGCAGATAATCAATAATTCATCCCATATATTCCCATATATGCGAGGCAAAGGCAGAGAAGGTGTCAGAGAAGCGGCAGAGAAGCATAGGGAGGCAGAGAAGGCAGAGGAAGGGCAGATTTATGAGGAGAGAGCGAGTAGGTCGACTATGGAACGATAGACGGAGGTGAGAGACGACGACCGCTGCAATGGGGAGAAAGTGGCGGTATGAGCGCGGGGGGTAAAAAATAAGAATGCAGAGAAAACAAGTAAATAAAAATTAGAAACGTACCAATCAACAATTAAAATTACTAAGTAAAAATATATGATTTCAAAACCAAAAATATTACCCAGCAAATTTTAATGATAGGTAAAAATTATCAACCAAAAAGACAAAAAAAAAAAAACTGAATAAAATTTATCTAACCAATAATAATTACAAAGAAATTCACGTATAGAGGTCGAGGGGAAATGAAACAAAACATAGAACAAGGAAGAGTCGTAGAACATGAGCGGTAGAGAAAAACAAAAAGATAAAATAAAAAAAAAAAGTAAAGGAATAAAACAGGAAAAAAAAGGAAAAAAAATAAAGTAAAAATTTCCCACAAGAACATAAAGAGAAATTTAAAATTGTGTAGAAATTATAGCGAAACATTCAATAAAAACAGTATCAGCTATATAAAATAATAGATCTACTAGCAGTTAGATAATTTCAAAAAAATCAGTACTTTAAAACAACGATAAGTTTTTTATAATAGTCATCCCATAACTAAGATAGACGAAATTGACTATCTTTCTCATATAATACTAATTAAAAATTAGTCCAATTTCTATAGTAAAAATTTCCAAAAAAGCGTTAAAATTAAATCAAAAACAAAAAAAAATAAAAACCTAAAAAAAAACTAAAAATAAAAAACAACAAAATAAAAAAAAAACAATAAAAAGAAAAATAAAAAAACCATAACCCACAAACAACAACAACAAATAAAACGACAAACAAACCAAAACCCACACACCCCCCCCTCACAAACACCCCCCTCCCCCCACCCCCCCCACCCCCCCCCCCCCCCCAATCATAGTCGGGGGTGCCCCGTTTGCCTTTGGCCACAACGTATTTGGGCTGGTAGCGGTTAAATAAGGGTGTAATTGAAGACAAAACAACAAACAACCCAACCCAACCACATTTCACAAACACCACCAAAACCATTATACGACCCCCCCCCCTTCCATACCGTTGGGCCACACCTGCTGTTGGCTGGGTTGAAAACGGTTATCCTTGCAGTGCATGCACTCTTAAAAACAGTGACGGACGCATCCCTTGCGATGGTCTCCCTTGTGCACCCACAACACACACACCACCGTACTCCCTCCCCCCCCCCCCCCCCCCCCCAGTTATCTCCACCCTACCCCCACCACATGGACCCCACCCACAAATGCTCCCTTACTCTTCCGCCCTATTTCCTATCCATCCCTCCCCCACCCAGCCATCCCACCATCCCCCACCCCTCCCCACTATCATCCCTCCCCTCCCTACTACACGCAACCACCAGCCACACATCATACTCCATATCTGCCTCCCTCCACTTCAGCTGTGGGCTTTGCTATAGCTGAAATGCAAACGGGACGATGAGCATCGACAACGTTTGCGCATCATCCGACTCCGCTAAAAGCATCGGACCTGCTTCCCTGCCACCTCAGCTGTGATCGATAGTCGACCCCACTGAAAAAGCTGAACCTGCGCAATCGCAACTGTATATAACTAAAGCTTCTTCTTAGCGATCATGTATTCAGTTCGGCCGAAGAACAATCCTGTTCACCGCAACTGCTCCCGAAGTCAACTCGATCTGAGACTTGGAAACACCGCTAGGTTCATCCATTCGACTTTGCCGCGTGCTCGCTATAGCACAATGCACAGTGAAGACATGTTTCTCGATGCAGTGGGAAGAAGTTGCAGTCAAGTTGCTGATTTGAGATGTTGGGTCATGTTAGGGCGAGAATGCTCAGCGAGATTTTTCATTCGGTCAACTTTGATGCGTCCTTGCTATGGCACAATGCGGAGCGACATGTATCTGAATGCAGTGGGAAGAATTTGCAGTCAAGTTAGTGACATGGGATGGATGCGATTCGGACATTTCTGACAGGTTGGCTGACTCACGTGACCTCCCATTGTGCGTAGCGACAGGTCTCTTGACGCAAGGGAAAGATCTTGCAGAGATGCAGGGGGAAAAGCTTGTAGGAAGACGAACTGTAGCGCTACCGAAATCAGGTGGATGAACTCAGGCGGGAAAAGGAGAAATCGGGCGGGATGCGCAGCAGGTAGAATACGCAGGAGGCGAAGGTTGCATAAGGCAGAATTCGCAGGAGGCCAATCAGGCAGAAGTTGAAGCAGGAGGGATTAAAAGCGTGAACTGGCTGAGCGGGAACTGGCTGAGCGGGAATTGACTGGGCGGGAAGTCGGTTAAGTCGGTTACGCGATGATGACACGACCACGACCACGACCACGACCATGATTTCTTTATATATATATATATATATATATATATATATATATATATATATATATATATATACTAGTAGGGTAGCCCGTGTGGCCGTTGGCCACCCCCTACCCCCACCCACCCTGGTCCTGGGTCCCTGATCTGGCCTGGGTTACAGAACGGATAACGCCCTTGTGTGTACACCACCACCACCACCACCACCACACACACACACACACACATACACAAACACACACACCCTCTCTTGCTTGCTCTCGTACACACAGTCAAGATATGCCCCCATTTGCAATTCAAAATATCTAACGCATGCCACCTTCCCTTCCCTATTCTAAAATACCCCCCCCCCCCCCCCCCCCCCCTACACACACATGACCTACATGATATCCTACTTTCCCCTAAATCTTCCTGCCCCCCTTGCCCACACCCTTGACACACACTCTATTTTCAAAACCAACCTGAACCAACCTGAACCAACCTGAACCAACCTGAACCAACCTGTACCAACCTGAACTTACTCATCTCCACATGCGAGCAGGCCTATCCCTCTCCTTTTGAGCAACTAGCAGACGCCCCAACCACAAACAAAGAAGTGAGCAAGCTCCGCAAGTTTTTCAGCTGCTTTGGAAGCAACTGAAGCAGTCCACTGACACAGGGTGGACCCCTACAACAGCAAGCTAAGGCAGCACTTACAATAGCCCTGGTTCGTCGGCACCTACAAGATCCCTGATTTATCAGCGCATAAAACAGCAAAGTAAGGCAGCATCTACAACTGCCCTGCTTTGCCAGTGTGAGTGGAGGCTGTTGTGAAAGCACATGAAGAGGGTAAGAATGTGGGGATGGATTCGAGACTCTTGTCGCTTGTGTGTGTAGAGTATGCTCTGGGGGGAGCACTGGGGGGGGACTGCTTCAAGGCCCATTTCGCTTGTGTGGCATAAGGACGGAGGGGAATGATAGGGGGGACAGAGTGGATTCCCATTACACTGGTGTTTTGAAAGCACGGGGGGGAGGGGAAGAATGTGGGGATTGATCCGAGACCCTTGTCGCTTGTTTTGCACAAGGACTGAGGGGAACGCTAGGGGGGATCGATCCGAGGCTTGTGTTGCTTGTGTGGCATAAGGACTGAAAAGAATGAAAGGGGGGAGCCCGGGGGGGAGGTAGTGGATTCCCATTTCACTGGTGTTGTGAAAGCAAAGAAAGAGGGGAAGAGTGTGGGGATTGATTCGAGGCTCATTTCGCTTGTGTAGAGTATGCTTTGGGGGGAACACTAGGGGGGACTGGTCCGAAGCTTATTTTGCTTGTATGGCATAAGGTCTGAGGGGCATGATAGGGGGGAGTGAGTTGAGGCACATTCCGATGGTGTTGTGAAAGCTAAGAGAGAGGGGAAGAGTGTGGGGATTTATTTGAGGCTCATTTCGCTTGTGTAGAGTATACTCTGGGGGGAGCACTAGGGGGGGCTGCTTCAAGGCCCATTTCGCTTGTGTGGCATAAGGACTGCGGGGCATGATAGGGGGGAGTGAGTTGAGGCCCATCGTGCTGGTGTTGTGGAAGCACGGAGGGGGGGGGGGGAGAATGTGGGGATTGATTTGAGGCCTGTTTCACTGGCCTGGCATAAGGACTGAAGGGAACATTAGGGGGGACTGATCCGAGGCAGGGTTCCACTTCCATTGACCAAATTGGCCTGCGTTTTAGCGCACTTGAAAAAAACAAAACTGCGCTCAATAATGCAAAAAGCGCAAAAATTGCTTGCTGCGCCCACAGGGGGTTGCAAAAAACTGCGCAAAACGCGCAGTGGGGCTCAAAAAGGCAGCGCGCCAGCTCACAAAAGCGCGCGCTTGGAAGTACCCTGACCCTAGGCCCATTTCACTCGTGGGGTATAAGCACACTACGTATGTATGGTACATTGGAGTCGCAGGCCAAATAGGCTAAAGGGACTTTCCCAACCGTGACAGAAACAAAAAGCACTAGAAAAAAAGAAAGCCGGCACGTAGTGGCCGAGGGATATTAGCTTCCAGGGGGTTGGGGGGGGGGGGGGGGGGTTGCGCAGTTCGATGAAAAGCAGGAAACTAGAATGACCGCCCCGCTCAGCTGGCTTTTGGTATTGTTTGTTGTGTTTGTTGAGTTGCGAGTTGTTGATTTGCTTGTTGCGAGTTGTTGAGTTGTTGAGTTGAGAGTTGTTGCGTTGCGAGTTGAGTTGCTTGTTGTTGACTTGTGAGTTGTTGAGTTGCAGTTGAGTTGTTGAGGTGTTGTGTTACGAGTTGTTGAGTTGCTTGTTGTTGACTTGCGAGTTGTTTGAGTTGTTCAGTCGCGAGTTGCGAGTTGTTGAGTTGCTTGTTGTTGAGATGTTGTGTTACGAGTTGTTGAGATGCTTGTTGTTGACTTGCAAGTTGTTGAGTTGCTGTTGAGTTGTTGAGTCGTGAGTTGCGAGTTGTTGAGTTGCTGAGGTGTTGTGTTACGAGTTGTTGAGATGCTTGTTGTTGACTTGCAAGTTGTTGAGTTGCTGTTGAGTTGTTGAGTTGCTTGTTGTTGAGGTGTTGTGTTGCGAGTGGAGTTGCTTGTTGTTGACTTGCGAGTTGTTGAGTTGCTGTTGAGTTGTTGAGTCGCGAGTTGTTGAGTTGCTTGTTGTTGAGGTGTTGTGTTGCGAGTGGAGTTGCTTGTTGTTGACTTGCGAGTTGTTGAGTTGCTGTTGAGTTGTTGAGTCCTGAGTTGCGAGTTGTTGAGTTGTTGTTTTACGAGTTATTGATTTGCGTTGAGTTGACAGTTGCTGAGCTGTTGAGTTAAGAGTTGTTAAGTTGAGTTGAGTTGCGAAAAGAAAAAGGGGAGGGGGGGGGGGGGGGGGGGGGGAGGAGTAGCCTTGTATGTAATTGTTAAGTTGAGACTGGTTATGCTGACTGATAATACAGATTTCAGATCTTATGTATGTCAGCTTCCCAGAAGCTTCTAGACAACCTGGCCTGTAGCCTGGATGTCAGCTTCCCAGAAGCTTCTAGACAACCTCACCTGTAGCCTGGATGTCAGCTTCCCAGAAGCTTCTAGACAACCTTGCATGTAGCCTGGATGTCAGCTCCCCAGAAGCTTCTAAACAACCTGGCCTGTAGCCTGGATGTCAGCTTCCCAGAAGCTTCTAGACAACCTGGCCTGCAGCCTGGATGTCAGCTTCCCAAAAGCTTCTAGACAACCTTGCATGTAGCCTGGATGTCAGCTTCACAGAAGCTTCTAGACAACCTCACATGTAGCATGGATGTCAGCTACCCAGAAGCTTCTAGACAACCTGGCCTGTAGTCTGGATGTCAGCTTCCCTGAAGCTTCTAGACAACCTCACATGTAGCATGGATGTCAGCTACCCAGAAGCTTCTAGACAACCTGGCCTGTAGTCTGGATGTCAGCTTCCCTGAAGCTTCTAAACAACCTGGCCTGTAGCCTGGATGTCAGCTTCCCTGAAGCTTCTAGACAACCTCACCTGTAGCCTGGATGTCAGCTTCCCAGATGCTTCTAAACAACCTGGCCTGTAGCCTGGATGTCAGCTTCTCTGAAGCTTCTAGACAACCTTGCATGTAGCCTGGATGTTAGCCTCCTAGGAGCTCCTAAAAAACCTGGCCTGTAGCCTGGATGAGACTAGATTGAGTGTGCTTTGGAAATAATACCGTCTATTGTACTTGAAAAATACTGTATATTTATATATGCCACTGTATACCATCTATTTAAACAAACCGTATATTTATATATACGGCTGCTCTTTAGCCTGGAGGTACTAGACACCTCTGTAGTGCCTGCAAGGCTACGACTGTAGCCTGGAGGTACCAGACACCCCTGTTTCCTAAAACCACGCCTCCCGGCGTTCATTTCATCTTTCATTCTTAATCTGTATCAAGTTTCTAGCTCTGGGCTGTATGGTATAGTATTACCCAGTCAACGATCAGACGGGTCTGAGGTTCGATCCCTGGCCAGGTTCACCAAATCACAGATTTTCCGCCTTAGAAGAGGTAGAGAACTTCCCTCCGTGCTAATGCACGGTAGTCCATGCTCAGGCGCAGAGGGTCTGCGAAACAAAATAAACCCAACATGGTAGCTGTAGCATTCTCTAGTATGTACACATTCATGCAAACGGGAGGGCTCCCTCAATATCACGCCTGTGGCATGGCGTACTAATTTCCATCTTTCATTCTTGATCTGTCCCGCTCTCTTGGAGTCGGGACTGTTGTACCCTTGGTGTTGGTGTTGTCCGAGGACCCCCTTTGGACAGCTTCTTTAATCACGCCGACTTCGCGTAATGCATATCTTTTCTTTTGTACCAGACCTGGATGGTGACCTCCCGTATCTTACCTCCCAGGCTGTTGTACCAGACCTGGATAGAAGCCATCGGTGTCTTACATCCCGGACTGTCGAACCAGACCTGGATGGCGACCTTCGGTGTCTTACCTCCAGGCTGGTTAGCCTTCATTTGGTGGTCGCAGGCTCGGTATTCGATTTGATGGTCGCATGCTTTGTATTCGATTTGGTGGTCGCAGGCTCGGTATTCGATTTGGTGGCCGCATGCTTGGTATTCGATTTGTTGGTCGCAGGCTTGGTATTTGGTGGTTGCAGGCTTGGTATTTGGTGGTTGCTGGCTTGTATTCGATTTTGTGGTCGCAGGCTTGGTATGCGATTTGATGGTTGCCGGCTTGGTATTTGGTGGTTGCAGGCAGTTGCAGGCTTGGTATACCCGAATGAAAAAAATCTCCAGATTTTACCCGAATGAAAAAATTTACAAAATACCCGAATGAAAAAAATTACAAAATCTGTGATTGAGGGATTAGCCTGTCGAAACTGTTTGTTTGTGTGTGTGTGTTTGTCCGTGTCACAACGTACTTTTCAGGTTTCACTTCAAATCACAAAAAAACAAAACATTATATAAGATATCCCAATTATAAGACTTATTGATACCGGAGATTTTCTGACGAGACCACTTATGAGCATCGCAATTCAAGAATAGGAGCTAAGGTTTGTGCTTTTTGGGCCAAAAGCGACAATTATTGGGTAACATTTGACATCATTTCAAATTCGTACCATCCAATCATGTGCGCATACATAGGTATGGGAATGGAATTGTCGTCAAAAAATCGAGGCGAAACATGTAAGCATCACAATGGACGAAACATTCCCCTAGAGCACGAGCTATTATTAGCACGGACATGACCCACAACGCACCCGCAGGGCCGTGCGTGGGGTGGGACGGGTGCGTGGGGTGGGCCTACGGATATGTACTGTGTACTTCTAAATCACGTAATGTTCATGTTTCCAGCTTCGCGAGCTTGCACAATGAAAAATTACATGTGAAACGAGTACATATTCATCTCATGCACTTGCGGAGCTTGTAATTAATCACTGCCGACCTTCGTGTTGCAAACTATGGAGGTGCAAATGTTCGCATGGGCAGATCCCAGGTTGGTGCTAGGTACACGTGGCCGCACGTGTCCCAGCCGGCTGCGGTCGGCTTCAAACCAGTTCCCTGGGATATCCTTCTCTTGGCTGGTCGGGTGGGGGCGGCTTGGTCTGGTGGTGGCGTCGTCCCTCTTCGCCAGGGATTCGTCCAATGCTCTTTCTCCCTCCTCGCCCTTTCAATCCGAGGCGAGATAGGTGCGCATGTTTGTCGGGAGAATCATTTTCGCTGATAATTTCAGACCCATTCAGACAATTTTGGTTCTACCACTTCGCTTTCCGATCTGTCGCTGCAACCCGCCAGATTTGTTCCACCTGCTCCTTTCTGCCATGCAGACCTTTGTATTCCTCGAATGTTCTCAATGGCTAGGCCACGAGTTTTCTAAATGGCAAGGCCACGACCTCAATAACCCCCCAGAATCCATTGGCACCAATATCCACTCGTCCAGCAATCCATCGTAATTGGCGGTCTTAATGGAACGAAAGACAGATCGCAAGGTGCGAGCCAGAATCAAGCATAATGGGGTACCCTGCTTCGCATGCAGCTGAGACCACTCACGACACACCACACCTTGCACACAACACAACTCACCACAACCTCACAACGGCAAAGCACCAAACCACAACAACACCACACAACCACCAACCACCAAACACACACAACACCACACCACCACAACACCACAACACACCACGCCACACCACACCACTTACACCACACAACACCGCACCAACACCATTACCATGCCCGACACAAACAACACAAATCGACAAAAAAAAAACACGATATGATACAGCATGCTACACCATACCACACCACATCACACACCACCAACACCACGCCTCACCAAAAACAACAAAAAAGAGACAACACATAACAAAAAAACACACCACAACATGACAACGAAAAAACAAGTAACCAACATCACCAACTTGACAACAAAACAAACAACACAAAACAAAGGAGTAACAAAAGGACCACACAAAGCAGCACAAAAACAACACAACCACACACAACAACCCACACCACACCACACCACACCACACAACACAACAAACAGCAATACACATAAAAGCCAAACACAACACACCTCACAACAAACAAACACACAAACATCACACTCAACACAAATCTAACCACCACACCACACCACACAAAACAAAAACCACACCACCACACCTCACTACGCCAACACACCACGCAACACACACACCAAACAAAACGCCCACCACACACCACACCACACACACCCACACCACGCCACACCCACACCACACCACACACTTACAACCACACCACACCACACCGCACCGACACTACACCACACCACACCACACACCACACACACACACCACACCACGCCACACCACACCACACACCACACCACACCACACCACACCACACCACACACTACACCACACCACACCACACCGCACCGCACCACAACATACCATACCACGACACACAACGACACAAATCGACACTAAACAACACGACATGATACGCCACGCAACACCATACCACACCACACCAAACCACAACACAACACAACACAACACAAAACACAACACAACGCACCACACCAAACCTTACCACATCACACCTTACCACACCACACCACACCACAACACACCACACCACAACACACCACACCACACAGCCTACACCACGCCACACCACGCCTCACCACACCACACCACACCAGACCGCACCACACAACACCACACCACACCACACCACACAGCGCCACACCACACCACACCACGCCTCACCACACCACACCACACCTCACCACACATTACACCACACCTCACACCACACCACACCACACCATACCTTACCACGACATAAAACGACACAAATCGACACAAAACAACACGACATGATACGCCACACCACACCACACCACCTCAAACCACACCACACCACGCCTCACCTCACCACACCACACCACACCTTACCACACAACACAACACAACACAACACAACACAACACACCTCACCACACACCACACCACACCACACCACACTGCACCATACCTCACCACACCTCACCACACCACACCACGACACAAAATGACACACATCAACACAAAACAACATGACATGATATTTCACGCCAAAACACAACACAACACAACACACCACAACACATGAAAACAAACCACAACGTAACACACTACACCACAACACAACACAACACAACACTACACAATATGATACAAATTGACACAAAAGGACACAAATTACAAATTGACACAAAATGACACGACACAAAATGACATGATACAACATAGCACACACAACACAAAATAACGCACCACAACGCACCACACGCACCACACGCACCACAACAAAACGAACCACAACACAACACAACAAAACACAACACACCAAAACAAACCACAACGCACCACGACAAAACACAACACACCTCACCACAACGCACCACAACGCACCACACCACACCACACCACACCACACCACACCACACCTCATCACTCTACACCACACCACACCTCATCTCACCACACCACACGACATGACACGACACGACACGACATGCCACAACACAACACACAACACAAATCACCACACCACACCACAACTCACCACAACACAACACAACGCACCAAAACACACCAAATCACACCAAAGCACACCAAAACACACCACAACGCACCACATCACACCACACGTAATGGTGTCATATGGTATGGGGTAGCATAGCATGGTATGATTTGTACCTACATGCATGGTATATTGATATGGTATGACATGGTGCAGCGTAGCATGGCATGTTATGGTTTATACCTGCATGCATGGTAACTTGGTAGTATGTTGTCGTATAACATGGTGTGGCATAGCATGGTATATTGGTATGGTCTCTCATGGTGCAGCATAGCATGGCATGTTATGGTTTATACCAACATGCATGATACAAAGGTATATTGGTGTGGTATGGCATGGTGTAGCATGGCATGGTATGGTTTAAACCTACATGCATGTTAGCATGGTAGTAGGGTGTGCTATGGCATGGTGTAGTATAGCATGGCATGGTATGGTGTATTCCAGCATGCATGATACAATGTCCTAATGGTGTGCTATGGCATGGTGTAGCATAGCATGGTATGGTTTGTACCTACCTGCATAGTATATTGGTATGGCATGGCATGGTGCACCATAGCATGGCATGTCATGGTTTATATATATTATATATGTAGTATGTATGCTTTAGGCCTCTGGTGACCCCCCTAGGTTCCACGTGTCTCATTGTACATTAGTTTGTCTCTCTCCATCTGTGCTGCTAATCCCAGCAAACTCTGCACCCAAACAGTTGGCTCGTAGTTGGAGTGCGCATGACTAGAGATATAAGCATATATAAGCAGCGGTCATGATCCTTCTCAAAAGTTTTCAAATGTTGTGTAGCTTATTCTGCTATGAGGACCTACTTACTCCACTACTTTTGAAACTCCCAGCCTCCCTCCTCTCACTTTCTCGCATTCTGCATATCAACTATTTCTTGACTATTTGCCCCATGTCCTGCCCGTGACTTCTAATGTGTTCAGGGTTTAGTTGCTTAGTGGTTTGAATGCCAGCGGTTGACCATAATTCAGATGCCACGTGTCCAGGCTGTCTAGACTATGTGTTCAATCCTACGCATGCCAGGAACACGCCCAGCCGACTCTACAACCTCATTGGCAAAACACGTGTCCGACCGCAAATCACATTGCGAAATCGTAATACGATGTTGTATTAGGCAACAAGCGGCTTGTGTCCTGGGGGTCCCGAATGAATTGCCATAAATGTGGGGAATGAAGCCACATCAAGCTTGTATGCGGCTGACCGAACAAATTCAACTATGCCTCTAATTGGTTACATTTCCTGTGCATCAACTGCTTGCAAATAAAGTCCATCTACATGACAGTCCATGCACGTTTAATACTCCTTCAAATTTAACAACCCTACAAAATGTCAATTTTCGTAGTAAATGAAGCTACATCCATCGATTCAATTCAACTAAATCCAAATATATTGAATTCAAATGAATACAATTCAAATCAATTAAATGCATTCAATTCAAGTCAATACAACACAATTTTGATTCTATCAAATTAATTAAATCAATTTTAATTAATTAATTAATTAATTAATTAATTAACTAATTCATACAATTAAATTTAATTGATAATTAATTAAATATAATTTAATTAATTGATCAATTAATTAATAACTTATAATTAATCAAACAATTTAACATAATTCTATTAATTCATTTTAATCTTATTATTCATCAATTAATACAATTTATTTATTTAATTAAACAATTATACAATAATAAAATTATACAATTAAAATTTTAATTAAATACAAATTATTTAAAACATTTTCATTCGGGACGCGCCTCCAGGCGCCCTTTATTTTTGATTGAGGGATTAGCCTGTCAAAACTGTGTGTCCGTCCGTCCGTGTGTCACAACCTACTTTTCAGGTTTCACTTCAAATCACAAAAAAACAAAACATTATATAAGATATACCAATTTTAAGACTTATTGAGACCGGAGATATTCTCAAGAGACCACATATGAGCATCGCAATTCAAGAATAGGAGCTAAGGTTTGTGCTTTTTGGGCCAAAAGCGACAATTGTTGGGTAA
This sequence comes from Chlamydomonas sp. ICE-L, assembly GCA_013435795.1. Lineage (NCBI taxonomy): Eukaryota > Viridiplantae > Chlorophyta > Chlorophyceae > Chlamydomonadales > Chlamydomonadaceae > Chlamydomonas > Chlamydomonas sp. ICE-L. Next base: position 472,074 of record JACBWV010000825.1, read on the forward strand.
CATTTGTTATCATTTCAAATTCGTACCATCCAATCATGTGCGCATACATAGGTTTGGGAATGGAATTGTCGTCAAAAAATCGAGGCGAAACATGCAAGCATCACAATGGACGAAACATTCCCCTGGGGCACTTGAGCTATTATTAGCACGGACTTCACCCACAACTCAGCCGCAGGGACGTGCGTGGTGTGGGCCAGGTTGGAAATTAAGCCACGCCAATTAACTAAGGTACTCATAATTCTCGTAATGTTCATGTTTCCAGCCTTGCATCTTGGACAATGAACAACTCCATGGGGAACGAATACAAATCCATCTCACGCACTTGCGACCATCGTGCTGTAAACCATGGAGTCACCTGCACCTGGTCGCCGATCTCAATCCCGATCAATTCTCAATCCCGGTCAATTCTCAATCCCGATCAATTCTCAATACCGACGTTAGCCTGTCTTCCCTTCGCCTGCCTCTGCTTGCTTGCTGCTGATCACGACGAATTTTCGCCTCACTCTGCCTGCTTGCTGCCGCTTCCGACAATTCTCCTTCCCGTTAAAATCTCCTTCCAGATCAGCTCCCAATCCCGCTCAATTCACAATCCCGGCGTTCGCCTGTCTCCCCTTCCGCCTCCACCAGGTATCCCACCCACACCCACACACCATGTTCAATGCTTAACATGCACTCCCAATCGCACAGGGGTTAGGCCGCATTGAACTCAATCACGTCCACGTCCGAGTTCGGACCTCTCGACACTTCCCTTCCCACTTCTACCCACTTCTTCACCCCCCCACTCCAATCCCATATTCCCATCCTCTCGCCCCTGTACCCCACGTCCACCCCCAGACCTGTCAACCTTTCCTCCCACTCCCGCCCCAGATTTTCCTGGCCCGGGCTTTGCTCCCATAGCCCACACCCTTCCTCACTCCCCAGCCGTCATGGTGTAGCACAGCGTGGTATGATTTGTACCTACATGCACGGTTCACTATGAATTAAATTCGATTCTACTAGCTAGTACTTTTGTTGCACCCATCGTATATTGAAAAAATACTACCCCCCTCGTACTTTTTTAGGAATGTCGATCCAGACGTTTTGCGATCGATTTACTATACCCCAGGACCAAAGTACGATACCCTTCATTTGGAATTCGCCCGTACACCATTATACTACCCCCTTTATCCCATTGTACAATACCTACCCCAGAAATATACCTGGATTGTAGTAGAATTTTTACCTCTGAATCATACCCGGATTCTAGGAGAAATTGTATTCCCCCCGAACTGGACTTCTATCTATGTTACTGATCCGAGTACGATTCATACCTCTCCTTTTATTTGAACTGATACGTATCCGGGTGAAACACAAGGTAATCCCGTTGACCAAAGCAGTCATAACCTTTATCCAAACTTGTCAAATACTCTTTGACTCTTGGCTGTGGCTCAGATTAAATAATACCTAACAATTTACCAAGTATTGAGCCCAACCATGGAGGCAGGGTTAAGTAATAAACCAAGAACATGCGTTGTTACTTGCTATGGGTGGAACACAGGATAATCCCGTTGACCATCGCAGTCGTAACCTTTATCCAAACTTGTTCTCCACTCTTTTCTTGTTGGCTGTAAGTCAGATTAAATAGTAACAAACGACTTCCAAAGTCTTGGGACGAACAATGGAGGCAGGGTGGAGTTATAAGCTAAGAACATGCCTTGTTACTTGCTCTGGGTGTAACAACAGGTAATCCCGTAGACCAACACAGTCGTAACCTTTCACCAGACTTTATCTCTACTCTTTCCCTCTTGCCTGTAGCTCAGATTAAATAAAACCTAACGACTTACCAAGTCTTGGGACGAACCACGGAGGCAGGGTAAGTTAAGTTATAATTCAAGATCGTGCCTTGTTACTTGCTCTGGGTGTAACATAGGGTAATCTTGTCGACCGACGCAGTCGTAACCTTTCTCCAAAATTTATCTCTACTCTTTTACTCTTGGCTGTGGCTGAGATTAAATAAAACCTAACGAATTACCAAGTCTTGGGTCGAACCATGAAGTCAGGGTGGAGTTATAAGTCAAGATCGTGCCTTGTTACTTGCTCTGGTGTAACACATGGTAATCTTGTCGACAGACGCAGTGGTAACCTTTCTCCAAACTTGTTCTATACTCGTTTCTTGTTGGATGTAAATCATATTAAATTATATATAACGACTTCCAAAGTCTTGGTACGAACCATGGAGGCAGGGTTAAGTAAAACACCAAGAACATGCCTTGTTACTTGCTCTGGGTGGAACACAGGAAAATCCCGTCGACCATCGCAGTCGTAACCTTTCTCCGAACTTGTTCTCCACTATTATCCTTTTTGCCGTAAGTCAGATTAAATAATAACAAACGTCTTCCAAAGTCTTGGGACGAACCATGGAGGCGGGATGGAGTTATAAGCCAAGAACATGCCTTGTTACTTGCTCTGGGTGTAACAACGGGTAATCCCGTAGACCAACGCAGTCGTAACCTTTCACCAGACTTTATCTCTACTCTTTCCCTCTTGGCTGTAGCTCAGATTAAATAAAACCTAACGACTTACCAAGTCTTAGGACGAACCACGGAGGCAGGTTTAGTTAAGTTATAAGTCAAGATCGTTCCTTGTTACTTGCTGTGGGTGTAACACAGGGTAATCTTGTCGACAGACGCAGTGGTAACCTTTCTCCAAACTTGTTCTATACTCGTTTCTTGTTGGATGTAAGTCATATTAAATTATATAAAACGACTTCTAAAGTCTTGGTACGAACCATGGAGGCAGGGTTAAGTAATAAACCAAGAACATGCCTTGTTACTTGCTCTGGGTGGAACACAGGATAATCCCGTTGACCATCGCAGTCGTAACCTTTATCCAAACTTGTTCTCCACTCTTATCCTGTTTGCTGTAAGTCAGATTGAATAATAACAAACGTCTTCCAAAGTCTTGGGACGAACCATGGAGGCGGGGTGGAGTTATAAGCCAAGAACATGCCTTGTTACTTGCTCTGGGTGTAACAACGGGTAATCCCGTAGACCAACGCAGTCGTAATCTTCCACCAGACTTTATCTCTACTCTTTCCCTCTTGGCTGTAGCTCAGATTAAATAAAACCTAACGACTTACCAAGTCTTGGGACGAACCACGGAGGCAGGTTTAGTTAAGTTTTAAGTCAAGATCGTTCCTTGTTACTTGCTCTGGGTGTAACACAGGGTAATCTTGTCGACCGACGCAGTCGTAACCTTTCTCCAAACTTGTTCTATACTCTTTTCTTGTTGGATGTAAGTCATATTAAATTATATAAAACGACTTCCAAAGTCTTGGTACGATCCATGGAGGCAGTGTTAGTTGAGTTATAAGTCAAGGCATGCCTTGTTACTTGCTCTGGGTGTAACACAGGGTAATCCCTGCGACTGATGCAGTCGTAATCTTTCTCCAAAGTCCTAACCTGTTCTACACTCTAGTTCTCTTGGATTTAGCTCAGAATAAATAATATCTAACGACCTACCAAAGAGAAGAGAAATATTTTGGAAATATTTTGACCCTGTCGGATGACAGGATTACTGTGGCAGGTTCTAGGACACAATCTTGGGTTATAACTTCCCTATGCCTCAATGATTTGAGCCAAGACTGTGCATGTGGTTAGATAATAATTATTCTGAGCATTGGCCGTCCCAAGAGGAACAGCAAGCAAGCGACACGGAAGAACGCTTTATCAGTCACCGGTAGGGGGGTTCAAAAGTTGAGAAAGGAGCTACTAGTAGCCAAATAAAGCTACAAAACATTGAACAACTTTTGCGAAGGATATTGACTGTTGCGATGCTGATAACTCTTGTCATGCTATGACCCAAATGTTTTGGAGTGGAGGTGCCCGGTATCGTTTAGACGCCTCGACGGAGGCACGGAGAGACAGACAGAGACGGAGAGACGGAGGAGAGAGACACGGGAGGAACTTAGGGCTTCATCGGATGATAGGATTACCGTGCCCCCCCCCCCCCCAACCCTCCTGCGTCCTAGCTGTCAACTGAGATTTTCGAAGGTGCGCTCGCGTACTGCCGTACTGCCTGGCTTGGTCGAACCAAACGCGCTCCTCTCTTCCTTGTTTCTAGCGTTCTCTTCTCTATTGCGACTACTGCTCTGCTCCCGCACAAAGTCGCTGTCTTTCAACCATATAACTAGTTTGGCCGTGCTTCCGCAGCCACTGCAGTTTCACTCCTAGTATGGTCGAACCTACACGCGTACCTCCCTTCCTTCTTCATAGCGTTCGCTTCTCAATTGCCACTACTTTTTTCCTCCCACACAAAGCCGCTGTCTTTAAACCATACTACCGGCTTGACCATATTCAATGCGTCGATCAGTTCACAGCTTTACTTGGGCGAATGCCATGCTTCCAGCAAGGCGATTGAGTTTTGCGATTGAGGGTTGCTGATGGAAAGAGAGGGTTCGAATGTCGCAGGTAGCTAGTGCGCAGATTTGAATGTCGAAGGTTTGAACGTCGCAGGGCTGAATCTCGCTGGTGATCTTTTCTTGCCTGATTTCCTTGCGATCGTTTTCTGATGCGTAAACAATCATGCAAACGACACGATCAAATGCTCATGATGTCCATACACGGTGCCTCCCTGCTTCCCTGTTTGACAAATGCTAGCCTGCATGCCTGCCTGCATGCTTGCCCGCTTACGTACCTGCCTGCCAGCTTGAAACCTCACTGCTTGCCTGCGTACACCTGCCTGCCTCGCCGCTTCAGGGTGAGAGGCTTTGCTTCTGCTGAGAAGACTGCCTAAATACTGATGCTAATTCATGATAATTGCTTGCATGTGAAGGACATAAGTGCACTTCACTTGTCATCAACACCTAATTGACCGTGTTCCTTTTTGTGCTGCTGCAGATGGAGCGTCTTGTTAATGCCACCTAGCTCTGGAGAAGGAGCTACTGCTTTCAGGGCTCAGCTGATGGCCAAGATCAATACATGTTCCTTGATCTGGATGCACAATGGAACACGATCAGTGCTGAAACTGTCTAAGTAAGTACTCATGCTATTTCATGATAATTACTTGCAAGTGATACAACGCTGTCACTACCCTTGTCCTTGTTTCTTTCTAATTCCTTGCCTATGTCTTTGCCTTTGTCTCTTCCTCTGTCACTTGCTCTGTATCTGCGTTACTGCCTTTGTCTACATCACAGTCACTGCAGCTGTCTATTTCTCTACCACTATCTCTGCTTCTGTCTCTGTCTGCCATGTCAGTGCCCTCCCTCTGTCTATGTCTCAGCTACTATTACCGCCTATGTCTCTGTCTGCCACTTCCCTTGTCTCTGTCACTGCCCTTGCCTTTGTCTATTTTTCTGTATATGTTCACGTCTCCGTCTTTGACCCTGCATCTGATTCTGTCATTAACTCTGTCCATCTTTTCCTTCGTCTCTGCCTTTGCCTCTTAATATTTATTTGTCTTTGCCTATCTGTCTATGTCAGCCTCTGTCAGTTGCTCTGTATCTGTGTTAATTCCTCTGCCTGTGTCCATGTCACTGTCACTACCGCTGTCTATTTCTGTACCTCTATCAGTGCTTCTGTCTCTGTCTGCCATGTCATAGCCCTAACCTCTGTCTATGTCTCAGCCTTTGTTACCGCCTCTGTCTCTGTCTGCCGCTTCCCTTGTCTCTGTCACTGCCCTTGCCTTTGTCCATTTTTCTGTATATGTTCACGCGTCCGTCTTTGACCCTGCATCTGACTCTGTCAGCACCTTTGTCTATGTCTTTGCCTTTGTCTCTTTATATTTATATGTCTTTGCCTATCTGTCTATTTCAGCCTCTGTCACTTGCTCTGTATCTGTGTTACTTCCTCTGCCTGTGTCCATGTCACTGTCACTACCGCTGTCTATTTCTGTACCTCTATAAGTGCTTCTGTCTCTGTCTGCCATATCATTGCCCTAACCTCTCTCTATGTCTCTGCCTTTGTTACCGCCTCTGTCTCTGTCTGCCGCTTCCCTTGTCTCTGTCACTGCCCTTGCCTTTGTCGAACTTTCTGTATATGTTCACATCTCCGTCTCTGACCCTGCCACTGATCTGTCATTACATATGTCTCTACCTTTGCCTCTTACGCACTCCACCTAGGTTTAGGTCTATGTTGACTAGCTTCTGTCACTTGCTCTGTATCTGTGTTACTGCCTCTGTCTCTGTCTCTGTCACTGTCACTACTGCTGTCTATTTCTCTACCCCTATCACTGCCTCTGTCTCTGTCTGCCACTGTCACTGCCCTTGCATTTGTCTATCAGCGACACTAATTTGTGTTCCTTTTTGTGCTGCTGAAGATGGAGTGCTGGCATGCTGCACATGGAGTGCCGGGTGTCATCACTAGTGTCATGGGGTGCTGGGGGTTTATGTCGTCACTAGAGTCATGGGGTGTTGGGGGTTTATGTTATCACTAGTGACATGGGGTGTTGGGGGTCTATGTCATCACTAGTGTCATGGGGTGTTGGGGGTCTATGTCCTCACTAGTGTCATGGGGTGTTGGGGGTCTAAGTCATCACTAGTGTCATGCATGGGGTGTTGGGGGTTTCTGTCATCACTAGTGTCATGGGGTGTTGGGGGTCTATGTCATCACTAGTGTCATGGGGTGTTGGAGTTTGTGACATCACTAGTGACATTGGGTGTTGGGGGTTTATGTCATCACTAGTGTCATGGGGTGTTGGGGGTTTATGTCATCACTAGTGTCATGGGGTGTTGGGGGTTTATGTCATCACTAGTGACATGGGGTGTTGGGGGTCTACGTCATCACTACAGTCATGGGGTGTTGGGGGTTTATGTCATCACTAGTGTCCCAGGGTGTTGGGGGTTTATGTCATCACTAGTGTCATGGGGTGCTGGGGGTTTATGTCATCACTAAGTAATGATAACGCCTGGTGGGGCGTGGTGTTAAGGGAGCCCGTCGTACGCGGGTGGGGAGCGGTCTCCTACCTCAACTGGACAAGCTACCATCGCGGTTGACGACGACCTGCAACGTCAAGAGCGACCGAAGGGGGAGTCGAACCCCCGACTCTTCGTTCCTTAGCAATCTGGTCTACCACTAGACCATTGTAATCGCTAAAGAGGCTATGTCATCACTAGTTACATGGGGTTTTGGGGGTCTATGTCATCACTAGTGACATGGGGTATTGTGGATCTATGTCATCACTACAGTCATGGGGTGTTGGGGGTTTATGTCAACACTAGTGAAATGGGGTGTTGGGGGTCTATGTCATCACTAGTGACATGCATGGGGTATTGGGGGTCTATGTCATCACTACAGTCATGGGTTGTTGGGGGTCTATGTCATCACTAGTTTTAAGTAATCGATTATTACAATCCTCTTCAATTTAGGGTTCATCCATTGCCATCCTATTCTGTAACATAGATGTTCCATGCCATGTTGCCCCACGAGCCTACCTATACATATATATATATATATATATATATATATATATATATATATATATATATATATATATATATTCTCTATTATTTATGTATATTATTATTTATTATTTAAATATATCTACAGTGCAAGCACTGCTCCTACCGACCCCATGAATTGTACCCGGATTATAGTAAGATTCCTGCCCCAGAATTATACCCTGAATCGAAGAATTCCCCAAAAATTCCCCCAAAATTCACCAGAATCCCCCCAAATTTGCCCAATTTAATCCCCCAGAATCTCCCTGATTTCCCCCCCAAATTCACCGGAATCCCCCCAAATTTGCCCGATTTATTCCCCCGGAATCCCCCTGAATTTCCCCCCAAATTCACAAAAATCCCCAAATTTGCCCAATTTATTCACTGAGAATTCTCTAGAAGTCTTACCCCAGAATTCTACCCGAATTGTAGTATAATTCTTACCCCATAATTCTACCCGGATTCTAGTAGAATTATTCCCCCATAATTCTACACGGATTCTTGTAGAATTCTTACACCGGAATCTACTAGGTAACGAATCTACTAGGGTAATATACTAGGGCTAGTATATTGGGTTAGTACAAATTTGACGGTTTACGACACCATCTGATGGTTTACTACCCCTATCGTATTAACATTTACTACCCCTATCGTATAAAAAAAATACGACCAAATGCAATAAAAACAACCATGGGGTCGTAATAAATAAATACTAGTCAAAATGGGGTATAGTAGAATCGAGTTTAATTCATAGTGGTTTATTGGTGTAGTATGGCAAGGTGAAGCATAGCGTGGCATGTAATGGTTTATACATGCCATGCATGCATGAATTGTACAATGGTAGTATGGTGTGGTATGGCATGGTGTAGCATAGCATGGTATGGTTTGTATCTACATGCATGGTATATTAGTATGGTATGGCATGGTGCAACATAGCATGGTTTGTTATGGTTTATACCAACATGCATTGTACACCGGTAGAATGGTGTGGTATGGAGTGGTGTAACATAGCATTGTATGGTGTGTACCTACATGCATGGTATATTGGTATAGTATGGCATGTTGCAGCATAGCGGTCTTAATGGAAAGGAAGACAGATGGGATTCCTTCTTTGGGTGGCAGTGCATGCGTAGCCCCTTGTGTGTGCGTGTGTAAGTGTTTGGGTATGTGTGAATGTTTGCATGGGGTTGTCTTGTAGCGCATGGATGGCCTGGTGTGTGTAAGGGTGAGTGTCTGATTGGGTTTTTTGTTTCGAAGGGATTGTCTTGTAATGCATGGATGGCCAGGTATCTGTATCTATGTACGGAAACAGATCTTTGTGGCAGTGCATGTGTAGCCACTTGTGTGTGCATGTGCCTGGGGTTGTCTTATAGTGCATGGATGGCCAGGTGTGTGTATATGGTATGAACAATGCTGTGTGGCAGTGCATGTGCAGCCAGTTGTTCATTTGTGTGTTTCCATGCGTGAGTGTCGGGGTGTGTTTGTGTGTGCATGGGGTTGTCTTGTAGTGCTTGGATAGCCAGATGTTTGCGTATGTGCGTGCACAGTGCTGTGTGGCAGTGCATGTATAGCCAATTGTTTTGTGTGTGCATGCGCGTGTATTTGAGTGTGTTTGTGTTTGCATGGGGGTGTCTTGTAGTGCATGGATAGCCATATGTGCGTGTATTTGCGTGCACAGTGCTGTGTGGAAGTGCCAGAATAGCCAGATGTGTGTGTATGTGCATGCACAATGCTGTGTGGCAGTGCATGGATAGCCAGATGTGTGTGTATGTGCATGCACAGTGCTGTGTGGCAATGCTTGGATAGCCAGATGTGTGCGTATGTGCATGCACAGTGCTGTGTTGCAGTGCGTGGATAGCCAGATGTGTGTGCATGTGCGTGCACAGTGCTGTGTGGAAGTGCATGGATACCCAGATGTGTGTGTATGTGCGTGCGCAATGCTGTGTGGCAGTCCATGGATTGCCTCATGAGTGTGTATGTGCATGCACAGTGCTGTGTGGCAATGCATGGATAGCCATATGTGTGTGTATGTGTGTTCACAGTGCTGCGTGGCAGTGCAGGGTAGCCAGATGTGTGTGTATGTGCTTGCACAGTGCTGTGTGGAAGCGCATATATAGCCAGCTATGTGTGTGTATGTGCGTGTGCAGTGCTCTGTGGCAGTCCTAGGTAGCCGGATGTGTGTGTATGTGCTTGCGCAGTGCTGTGTGGAAGTGCATGGATAGCCAGATGTGTGTGTATGTGCGCGCACAGTGCTGTGTGGAAGTGCATGGATAGCAATTTGTATTGTGCGTGTATGCGAGCGTATTTGAGTGTGTTCGTGTTTGCATGGGGTTGTCGTGTAGTGCATGAATAGCCAAATGTGTTTGTTTGTAGTAGCACATGGCTGTGCGACAATGTATGTGTAGCCAGTTGTTTTGTGTGTGCATGCTTGAGTGGCTGAATGTGTTTGTGTTTTCGTGTGGTAACGTAGTGCATGGTTAGCCAGATGTGTGTGTATGTGCGTGCACAGTGCTGTGTGGCAGTGCATGGATAGCCAGCTATGTGTGTGTATGTGCATGCGCAGTGCTGTGTGCCAGTGCTAGGTAGCCACATGTGTATGTGCATGCAAAGTGCTGTGTGGTAATGCATGTATAGCCAGCTATGTGTGTATGTGCGTGCACATTGCTGTGTCGCAGCGCATGGATAGCCAGATGTGTGTGAATGTGCCTGCTTAGTGCTGTGTGGCAGTGCATGGATAGCTAGATGTCTGTGTATGTGCGTGCTCATAAGTTGTCAAACGTTTTGTAGCTTATTCTGCTATTAGTACCTACTTACTCCACTACTTTTGAAACTCCCAGCCTTCCTCCTCTCACTTTCTCGCATTCTGCATATCAACTATTTCTCGACTATTTGCCCCATGTCCTGCCCGTGACGTCTAATGTGTTTAGGATTTGGTCGCTTATTGGTTTGAATGCCACCGGTTGACCATAATTCAGATGCTACGTTTCCAAGCTGTCGAGACTATGTGTTCAATCCTACGCATGCCAGGAACACGCCCAGCCGACTCTACAACCTAATTGGCAAAACACATTTCAGACCACATATCACACTGCGATCACGTAATACGATATTGTTTTAGGTAACAAGCGGCTTGTGTCCTGGGGTCCCCAATTAATTGCCATAAATGTGGGGAATGAAGCCACATCAAGCTTGTATGCGGCTGACCGAACAAATTCCCCAAAATCAACCATTCCTCTGATTGGTTACATTTTGTGTGCATCAGATGATTGCAAATAAATTCCATCTACAAGACAGTCTAGGCACCTTTAATACCACTTCAAATTTAACAACCCTACAAAATGTCAGTTGTCGTTACTTCACAGTAAACAAAGCTACATCCATCGTTTCAATTCAATTAAATCCAAATATATTGAATTCAAATGAATACAACTCAAATCAATTAAATGCTTTCAATTCAAGTCCAAACAATTCAATATTGATTATATCAAATTAATTAAAAACACATTAATTAATGAATTCATGAATTAATACAATTTAATTAATTGAATTAAATTAAAGTAACAATTAATTAAATATAATTTAATTAATTCTGTAATTAATTAAATAGTACCAATGACTTTAAAATAATTTTATTAATTCATTTTAATCGTGTTATTAATGAATTAATTCAATTCATTTAATTAATTAAACATTTATACAATTATAATAAATACAATTATGCAATTAAATCCGAATTGAATTCTTAATTAAATTCATGATTATTTTTAACATTTTCATTCGGGACGCACCTCCAGGCGCCCTTTATTTGAAGAGGGATTAGCCCCATTAAAATGTCCGTTAGTTCGTCCGTTCGTCCGTGTGTCACCAACCACATTTTCAGGTTTTATGAAAAACATCAAAAAATTGAACATTCTATATTTTTGATGAATTATAAGACTTATTTACACCGGACAAATTCTCACCAGAGCACACATGAGCATCGCAATTCACGAAAAGGAGCTCAGGTTGGGCCAAAAAGCTACAATTATGGGTTAACAATTTGATTTAAGGGTGTTCAGAGCTAACATTTCAAATTTGAACCACTTAAACATATGCGTAAACATAGGTTTGGGAGCAGAATTGTCGTCAAAATTCGAGGCGAAACATGTAAGCATCACAATGGACGAAACATTCCCCTAGGGCACTTGTGCTATAATTAGCCCACGGACCCCACCTCAGGGCCGTGCGTGGGGCAGGGGCGGGGGCCACCGGGCGGGGGCAGGGGCAAGCCAAGCCACCTGCCGCTGGCCAAAAACCCGTTCAGGAGGACGGGACATACCGTTCACGTCTGGGCTGGGCCGAAACATGCAATATCTTGTACAAATCCCGTAAAATCAACCATACACCTGATTGGCCTCATTTTTCTTGCATCAAATCAGATCAAATTCTTAAACAAAGTCACTCTACATAGATGCATTTAATCACATTACAGAAACGTTCAATACTGCTTAAAAATCAACAACCCTTCAAAAACTCTCTTTTTCGTCACTTTATAGTTAACAATGCTAAATCATCAATTCATTCGTTGGAATTCAATTAATTTAAAGCCTCCAGGCGCCCTTCAAATTTTATCCTATTCGAATTGATACAATTTAAAGCAATTACATGCATTCAAATCACGTAAATGAAATTAAATGGAAAGGAATAAATCGAATTAAAATAACACAACATTAAATACAATTCAATTTAATTCATATAATGTATTGAATTAAGGATTCGAATAATTTCATTCGGGACGCGCCTCCAGGCGCCCTTAATTCGATTTGGTGGTTGCAGGCTCGGTATACGATTTGGTGGTTTCCGGCTTGGTAATTGGTGGTCGCAGGCTTGGTATTCGATTTGGTGGTCGATGGCAACAGGTTCCCGGCTGGTTAGCCTTCACTTCGTGGTCGCAGGCTTGATTGTCTTTGAGGAGTTCCATTCCCTTTAGCTTCTGGGCTACGTGCATGTTTGAGGGCTAGCCTTCCACGGCTTCCAGGGCCTTCCAGCCTGGCAGGGCTATCCTTCCGGGCTACATGCTTGTCTGAGGGCCAGCCTTCCAGGGCAGTGTAACATGCCGGACGTGTCAAACGGCGAGTCGTTCTAGCACTCCCTATACAGGGTACCACATAACCCGCGCTATTGCGCCCAGCGCGCAAGGTTTTGGAGCCTGACTGCGCGATTGACGCAAATTTTTGAAGCCCCTCTGGGTGCAGGGTGCAGCTTTCTGTTTGCAGTTGAGTCAAAAGCGCAGCCCAAAAGGAGGCAGTTTCGTCAAAAACGAAAAAAAAAAAAAAAAAATGACAAAATAAAGTACCCTGTGCCAGTAATATTCTAGTTCTGACACACCCCTGTACTTCCTGTTTTCTTAAAAATATATAATTAATATTACACATTTCTTTCTTGGATATTAAAACCCTGGTTTTAATATCCAAGAATTAATATATAAGAAATAATATCCAAGAAAACATTAGAAAGCTGGGGTACCCCTGTAGTGCCTGCTAGGCTACCACTGTAGCCTGGAGATACCAGACATCCCTGTAGTGCCTTCTAGGATACTCATGTATTGCCTGCTAGGCCACCCCTGTAGTGCCTGTATTGCCTGGTATGCCAACCCTGTTTGCCACCACTGTAGCCTGGAGGTACCAGACACCCATGTAGTGCCTGCTAGGCCACCCCTGTAGTGCCTGCTAGGCCACCACTGTAGCCTGGAGGTACCAGACACCCATGTAGTGCCTGCTAGGCCACCACTGTAGCCTGGAGGTACCATACACTCCTTCAAGGGAGGTACCAGACACCACTGTAGTGCCTGCTAGTCCACCCCTGTAGTGCCTGCCAGGCCACCCCTGTAGTGCCTGCTAGGCCACCACTGTAGCCTGGAGGTACCAGACACTCCTTCAAGGGAAGTACCAGGCAGTCAAACACCCCAGATTTGCCATAGTCAGACAGATTGCCAAAGTACGCAACTCAATTGAACTAGATTAAGAAGCACGAAGAGCAGCATCAGAGCTGTGTTGTTTTTGCTGCTTGATGTCATCGCAATATACATATTAGATCAAATCCAACATATATTGCGACGACATCAATATATGTAGGGAACGGCAATATGATACCCATACGATATCATGTCATCATATTCTATTTTACGGTATCATATGATACTGTCAGTCTGACTAGGCTAAAGTTGCCATCTAAATACAATATCATATGACGCAATTTGTATGATACCATATGATTTATACTCGCCTTTGTTCAAAATCGTATGATACGGTCTGCCTAAATATATGGTCCGAGTGGGATTTGATCCCCCAACCTCGAGAATTTCACCAAGTAGTAGAGCGCCCTAAATATATGTATAGATTTGACAAAATCCAGCGTACATTACGTTGACATTGAGCAGCATAAACAATACACACAAACAAATACACAAAAACAACCGATGCTGTTGTTTGTGCTTCTTAATCTAGTTCAATTGAGTTGCGTACTTGCATACTTTGGCAATCTGTATGTCAATGCCCCCCCCCACCCCCCCACCACACCACCCCCCGCACCACTGCCTGTTCTTCCCTCCCCGAATCCTAGCTCAGAATCACGGGTTCTTTTTCAGCCTCTTTCAGCCTCTAAGCAGCTCCTCGCCCCAGTCATTGGGCCAGACCTGATGCTAGCTAGTGCGTCTTAAAGCTGATATGACAGGAATTCAAATGCAACTGGCAGCTTTGGGCTCACCCCAGTTGCTGGCTAATGGAGCTGTCGGGAAGCTGCCATGAGTAGCCCAAAATTGAAAGAGTTCTCAGACTCCTGAATATGGGCGACACTTTGTCTTAATTTAGGGCGATGAGATGATGATTTGTTTATAATTAAATGATCACTGTAGCACGAACTCGCTGTCACACGCGATTGCGTGTTTAATTATAGTGGTAACATATGTATCCCTAAAAGAACGCGTAGAGCCGTGACATCAAGCCCCCCGGTCGGTTAAACGATTGTTTGGGGTTCAGTTTATCAGTGCTTTTTCTTGTTAAGCCCTTCCCACTACGGTTGGGCAAGTCTCTATAGCCTATTTGGCCTACCCCTGGACTGTAACATAAATACTGTAATTTATAGTACCGTAGTCGATGTCTTGGCCCCAAGTGACTTACTAAGCATGCGTATTTTCATGTTCAATATATCGCTGCTATTTCATAGAGAGGCGTGGTGGCGGAGGTGGGTGGTGATGGTGGTGGGTGGTGGGTGGTGGTGGATGGTGGTGCCAGGTGAGCAGCCCAGAGGCGTGCTGGGGAGTAGCCCGGAGGTGGCCATGCCGGAAGTAGAAAATGTGCAACGATATATTTGTACCCCTGGAACCCTTAACCTCACGCCTCGTCTCCAGACGTAACATTCATGTATTTGTCTTTCGACCCCAGGTGGCAGTCTCTTGCATTTGCGTAAATCCGAGGTTGCCCACAGATTGAATTTGATCCAATAGTTAAATGGGTTTTCAGCCAACTCTAGGCTGCTCACTGTCTTCCAATTCATCCCACCTCTACCTTACTGTACCAGGGCTAACGAGGGGCAACTCCATTCGAACTGAATCTTCCGGGTCGCTGGTTTGAGTCGGGGGACCCACCTCCTGGGTTGAAAGTCCTTTTCACTAGCGTGCTTGGATCACGATTCTGGTTGGATTTATGTAGTCGGATGACCGACGAAATTTTTCACCAATCAGAATGGCACATCAAATAATGTATTTTTCTTTTCTTCTTTGTGCATGATGTTCATAAGTCCCCCTTTACTCCGTCAAGCCGAGGGCACATTTGGAGTCCAGTAGGGCACCAGGAAAATGTAATCATCATCATCATCACCTTTCACAACTTAAAAAAAAAACGTTGGACACGCCACCCTGATAACCAAGGAAATCAGAGAGCTGGGAGCCCCACGGAGTGGATTCGAACCAGGGTTGTTTAAAATGTGAACTGTCTCAAACGAATATTTAGGGCCTGTCACGTTGGAAAAAGAGATTTTGTGTAGCATACTATGGGATGTATGTTATATTTTGTTATTGTCCGATATACGTCGGACACTGAGTCGGCATAATGCATACCGGCGCCTGGTCCCTCCAGGACCCGAGTTGCCTGACACCAGGCCATAGGTTAGCTATGGCCTGCACGGGTCTGCAGGATCTTCCTGCAGACTCCCGTCTTCTATATATGCGCACTCGTTGCGCTCTTCATCATCTTCTCTTCAGTTCACTAGCGTGTAACAACTATAGCATTGAAAGGTTATGGGCCCATCACACTAACCACTGCGCCTGTGCCACGGAGATTCAGCCCCTGCACAAGGTGATAGTTTTCCCTCTGACTTGCTCGACGGCTTGAGTATTGCTTCTGGCCCTGGATTGCCTACGCTTCGTTGTGAGGAATCTACTCCTGCGCTGCCTCGCCTACTGCCCATACAACAGTTGTTGCCTCTACTTTGCGTTCAAGACGCCCCGTAGACGCAGTCCAGAAGTCTCAGTAGATCCCAGACGTGAGTTGTACTACTCATTAGATCACATACAGCGTTGAACAATCCTCTGAGATTGTTGTGCCACGGAGTTTAGCCCTGCACACCATCGTACCCTCCCCCCCCCCCCCCCCCCCCCCCCCCCCCCCCCCCCCCCCCCCCCCCCTCCCCTGCTACGCACCAACATCATTTCAGAACAACCGGATCCCTTCGGATCCTCCTCCGCTGTCAAACGCCCCCTCCCCTCTACATCCGAAACACACGACCAAGACTGAAGAGCGACAAGCTTCACACCCGATTCACCCACAGGCCGGTTTATTAAATCGGTGTGAAGGCGGACAAAACCCTCTCTCCTCTCTCTCCTCCATCTCCAGCTCCCTCTCCTCCCTCCTCCCCCCCCCCCCTGTCCTTCGTAACCTGCTACAATTTCCATCACATTCCGGCTGTAATAGCCACTTCCAGCCAGCATGGGGGGAATCTTCTGATCATTGCGGACGCTCTAGCTAGACTTCGCTTCAACCGTCGTCTACTCCTTGCGCATCATGATCTTTGATAGAGATGGCTTCGAATTGTGGGAAATATTCATGGACGACAAGCTTCGGCCTCCTGACAGTCCCTGGCTAGGTAATCGCATGGGTTTACTCACTCATGAGATAGCCAGTTCCATGAGCACGATAAATTAGTATCTTTCCCCTGGCATTAGACCTGAGCTGAAAAGCAAAAATATCTCTGGTCCCTTCCATACTATGACGTACCTGAAATGCTTTTATGGCACAAAATCCCCAGCCACAGCTTCAAATAGCCATGATGATAGTGATGCTACAGCCCCTACACCTCAGCCTACCAGCATATGTGTCAAGCCTAGGATGATCTCTGCCCCTAGGACTGTCCCTGCCTCTAGGACTGTCCCTGCCTCTAGAACTGTCCCTACCCTTAGGAAGGCCCCTAGGATTGTCCCTACCCTTAGGACCCCTAGGACTGTCCCTGCCCCTAGAACTGTCCCTGACCCTAGGACTGTCCCTACCCTTAGGAAGGCCCCTAGGACTGTTCCTGCCCGTAAAGTAGACCCTGCTCCAAACCCCATTATCGCAGAGTTGCACTATAAGATCCAAACACAGAACCATGAAATCCAAGAACTGTAACCATACAATCCAAAACTTGGAGCGTCAGATCCACAACATGGAATATGAGACAAACCAACAGCAACTCCATGATCAATGGGTCAGGGCAAGTTTTCCCACCTCCACACACACTAGCCACTGGAGCATACCAACTGATCTTGCTATGCGCTTGCATGGGGGGGACCTGAAAAACTATGCAGAACCCTCACATGCAGAACCCTCACATGCAGTTCCAGCACCATACATATCACATGCTGCAGCATTCTGTACTTCTTATGAGGACACATCTGCCCACTCTGTCACTACACCGCAAACAGCATTCTGCGGTGCTGATTGGGACACCTGCCTTGCTGATGATCACTTGCATGGGGGGGACCTTAGTACCTATGCAAGTACATCCAGTGCACGTGATGAGGACACATTCACCTCACACACATCAGACACTGCATACCTTGAGGACCACACGTCCTCATCCACCACAGCATTCTGCACTGCTCATGAAGACACCTGTCTTCCTGATCCTCACCTGCATGGGGGGGACCTTAGTACCTTTGCAAGTGCATCCACTACACTTGATAGCGACAACACACACATATCCACATCATACCCCACTGAGGGCAACACATCCACATTATCCTCATCCACAACCGCATCCACTGAGCATGTCACAACGCCTCCCACTCCCACTGATGCTCTGATTGAAATCATCATCATCGACCACCCTCACATCACCTCTGCCTTCCAAGGCATCTTTCACCTGCCCTGGCCCTATTGCCATAATAGAACACGCATGGCGCCACACATCCTTGTTGGCATAGGATAGATGATAGACTTGTGAGGGGATGTAAATAGCTAATTACTGAACGGGGGGGATGCACTGATCTGATAATCTCATGCTGCACTGATCTGAGTATATGTGCTGATGTTTGTATATGCAATGATGCACAAATGTACTGACGTACATATGTACAATTGTGCATACCACTCACTGACGTATGTGCCAAGATGTGCTGCAATGCATTAGTGTATTGCCCATGCTGTGAGTGAGCGATACCCTCACTGTACAGATGTACAATTGTGCATACCACTCCCTGACATGTGCACCAATGTACTGCAATGCATTAGTGTACTGCCCATGCTGTGAGTGAGCGATACCCTCGCTGAACGGGGGGAATGCATTGATCTGATAATCTCATGCTGCACTGATCTGAGAATTATGATCTGATCTGCACACTGATCTGCTCCTATCGCAGTACCGCTGTTTTATGTGCACTCACCACGCAATGATTACATTGACCTTCATTCGCATGCAGATCCCCAGAAAATGAGCGATACCCTCGCTTCCTGAATAAAATCTGCATGTCACATAATTGTCTTTGAACTGATCTGCAGCCACCCTGATAGGCAGCTTCCCTGATCTGCAGCCACCCTGGTCTTCACCTTTCCTGCAGCAGTCATAGATACACTCCCTTCATCTGCAATCTCCCAGCAAATCCTACCCTCCTGGCAGCTCCCTAGTAGAGTCCGATTGATTACCCCAGCAGCTCCCTATAAGTACGCAATTGACCTGCAGTTCCCCAGCAGGCCCTACATGCCCTTTGGCTTCTCACCAGCTCCTACCAACATTGCGACAACTCTAGCAAAATGGCAGCCAAGCTATTGACCATGGATGACTTCCCAGCACCTGGCATTTAAATATGCCCTCTGACTTGTATGTTGTTTTAGCAATGAACACTCTAGGAATTTAAATCCTGTCCTGCCATGTACTGACACAGCAATTTGACTAGTTTTCTTGCCAACATTGGCACCTCTAGTGACATGCTGTCTTCAAATATGATTTCTCAGCATGTCGCTCCCCTATTGAAGACAGTTATATTACTGTCCAGCCTACCTTCATATATCTTATAAATGATACTGGAAGTACCTCATGCTATCCTTCCATCTGAACTGATAGTTATGAGCCAGCGGGGGATGTCTACCTTAAGTTATTTCTCATAATGTCATCCGTAATTTGTGGATTCATTAAGAGCTCCCAAATTATGGGGGGAATAGTATGCTGACCTTATGTATTCCAACTGATCCCTGTGCGGGACGTATTACATTTAGTCATATCAGTCCCCCTCGCCTCTGATTTTAGTTATCCTGATGTCACTCTTGATTTGACAAGTCTTAGCAGATTTCGACTTCCCAATCAGAGGGGGAATAAGTTAGCTGACCTCAGGTGTGACCGTATCCTGTCACCTTCCTCTGATAGACTTACTTTAGTTTAAGTCTGTACCCCCCTGGCAGCTCCTTAAGCTGCAAAAAAAAAAAGATAACGCCTGGAGGGGCGTGGTGTTAAGGGGACCCTCCCGTACGCCGCAGCTGGGGAAAGTCACCATGGCAGACATAGTAAGTGTCACCCTCCGGGCGGGAGGGACTCCTTCATGCGACGTGTGGCAAGAATGCTGGTACAGGAGGTGATGGATTCTCTGTGTAGCTTAGAGATGAGTTTGTCTACGTGTTCGCGACTGATCCCTAAGGTGGAGAGATTGGTAATAGTTGTGATTGGTATGGTACCAGTGGTACCTATGGTGAAGACTAGGTAGTGGACAAGGAATCCTTGTTGTTGAAGGATACGTTGGAGCTCCTTATGCTGAATGCTCTTTTCCTGGAATTCGATGTGGTGGTTAGTGTCTGAGCAGTAGCCCAGTTCAACTAGGTAGGCTTTTCTTGGTTTGGATTCGTCGTCAATGAGGAGGAGATCAGGCCTGTATTTATCCCGTGTGGCTTGGGGAAGATCAGGGGGGTTGAGGGTGGTTGGGAGTCTCGTGGGAATGTCGGAGGTCGCTTCACAAGTGCCTGCATCCATGTTCATGGGGAGAGCCCCCAGAGCTCCTTTGGCTACTGCCTTTTGGATGAGTTGGACCGCCTTATCATGTCTGTTAATATACATTCCTTTGAAGACAGGGTGGCTGCAGCCAGCAAGAATATGGCCAGCTCCGTCCTGTGCTTTGCGACAAAGAGGGCAGTTATCATCAGAGGGGGGGCTAGTGCTGGTACCATAGGGGCGTTTGTATCTGTACGCCAGTTTCCTAGTCCATAAGCGTCCCCAACTAGCCTTGTGGATTTGTATTTTTTGCCACCATTTGATGTCGGTGGATTGCCAGAAACGATTACTAGAGGGAGGAGGAAGAGGTTGGCTTGCTCCCACATGGAGGAGTATATGCCCGTGGTGTTGGCATGCCCAGTGTGCAGGGGGGTGGGGAGGTTAGCCTTGATACCCTTGGTGAGATTGTTGGCAGGGTGCCGGGGGGGGCTGGTCCCCATTAATAGACTTGGGGGGCTGGACAGACGGCCAATGCATGTTGAGGTCTGCATGTTCCCCTGTTCTCACTGGTCCAATTACATTATATCCTGCCGTCGCTTCTTTCGCGAGCGCGTCTGCCTCGTCATTCCCTACGATTCCTGAGTGAGATCGGACCTTGCTTAAGCAGGCGTGTGGTAGCAGCAGCGTTGTGTCTGTTGATAATGTGGATGGCGATGTCTTGCAGGAGGTCGCGGTGTTTGTTTTCCCGGGTCTTGCTGGGATGGTATATGTGCAGGTTAATAAGCTGCAAGGAGCATAAGCTGTCGGAGTAGATGGTGAGTTCTTCATCTATTTCGGAGTGTATGAGTGCTTGTTGGATTGCCACGAGTTCGGCGCGATTGATGTCGGCAGTGATGCCCTGTCCGCCAGGGTCTATGCGGAGGCAACGTGCAGCGGCCCTGGGGGAGTATACGCCTGCCCCTAGGCGTAGGACGCCGTCTTTGTCTATGATGGCAATTCCATCTGTGTATAGAGCGAGGCTTGGTGCTTGTAGGATAGCATGTGTGCATGGGAGCACGGGGGGTGTTATGGGTGTGGGGTCTATCTGCATGGGGGTGGTTTGTTGTGCCCAGGTCTTAAGGAGGGAGCTAAGTGCCTTGGGTAGGTGGGTGGTAGGAAGGCCCAGTTGAGAGGGGGGGGGACCTGGTCGGGGGATGGAAGTGCCCCCCATGTCCCTCATGGTTAGGGCCCATGTGGTTGGTGGGTTGTGGAGGTACTTGGCATGGCCAGCTGGGTTTGAGATGGCAATGAGTTTGTAGGTTCCTCTGTGTCTCTTGGCAGGGGTGAGTTTTGCCCCCCGTCCAGATTAGGGAGGGGGTGAGGGGTTGGCCTTGGGAGGCAGAGTGGCTAGTTCCATAGCCCATGGGTGATTTAGGAGGGCGTTATGGGCATATGTGGGTTTGTGTGGGACCAAGAGGATGGTGCACACGGGAATATCAAGGGTGTGAGCATGTATGGCACTGCCTAGTGCCCATCGAACAGACTTGTGGGCCTCTTCAGGGTTCTGGCTGGTGAGGTGTGTGTTTCCCCCGTACCAAGGTTGGGTGTAGCAGTGGGGTCCTAAGCCAAACAGTTGGCCAATGGGGGTGGGGGTGTTGCCCATGGGGATGTGGGGACTCATTAGGAGGGGTGACGTGTCAAGGTCCATTGTCATCCCCAGGGTGGACATAGCTTTGTGTATGGCAGGGGAGACATTGGAGATGGTAGTGTCTTTGTGTTGTGATAGGAGGGTGGCTACGTCTCCAACGAAGGTTCCTGTGCTGTGGAGGGTCCAGAGGTGGGGAGAGTGTGCCTTGGTGGTATGGTATCTGTGGTTGAGGAGGTGGAGTTGGGAGTGGGGTATATGACCGACACATTGGCCTGTTGGTGAGTAGATGTAGGTGGTTTCTCCGTTGTTGAGTTGGGGGGGGAGGTGGTGGTACCTGTCATTCAGGGTACCAGCCTGTATGTGGTATTTGCCGGGGGGGTGGATATCCCAGTCTGGGTGGTGGTCTGCCGTGTTAATGATGAGGTTTTGCCTGAGTTCGCTGTACCATTTGGCATCAAACTCTCCTCCCTCCGCCCATTGTCCTTGTTGTTGGAGATTAGTGAGGTGGAGGTCTTGTCTGGGTGGAATGGAGGGGGGGGGGGGGGGGGGGGGGGGGGGGGGGGGGGGGGGGGGGCTTTGGGGGTAGTTTCAGTGTTGTAGGCATGGAGGAGTTCCTGAAATCTGGTGGGACCAACCAGCAGGGTGATTTGTTCCTCTGTGAGATGGACGGCCGTCCCCCGCGGGGGACCATGTGACCACAATGGAGGTGGCAGATGAGTAGGTGTGGGAATGCACGGGGAGGCCAGCACTTACGTAACAAGGGAGATGGTGGCAGAGAATGGTGCATGGGGCTTTCTGGACCCTACAATATCTGTGATGGGGGGTTTCTCGAGGTTCGTTAGCCTCCCTCTTCTGGGCTCTGAAGCCCAGGAGGTGGGTCAGGCTGTGTTGGTTGCCATATAGGAGGTGGAGGAGCTTGGAAGGGGTTGGGGGAGCAAGAAGGTCTGGGGTAGAGGCAGCATGCACCAGGTCGTCGGGGGAGCTGTTCTTACGGATGGTGTGGTGTTTGTAGTAGGAGGCGTCAGTACATTTGTGGGTGTCATTTCTGATGAATTGCATTCTGGCAGTCCAAGCAATCTTGGGGTCAGTGCTCCAGGCTTGAGCATACTTGGTGGGGTGAAGATAGGACTCTCTGGCCCACCACATGTGTGCATTGGAGGCAGGGATCTCCTCGATATTATGCGTGGGGGGCTGTGTTGTGGTTGGGGTAGGGATGCCGGCATTGGGGGTCAAGGGTCGGGGCAGTATGGGGGCGGTGTCCCAGTTGTTAAGGTGGTGGCTGATAGTATATGTGGAGAACTTGGTAATGTGCCGTAGGGGGATGCGTAGGTGGATGGGGAGGGTCCTCGATGCCAAGGGCAGGGGGCTGTGGCAGGAGTAGGGTTGAGGTAGGCTTCCAGGTGGGGGTGGAGAGCACAGGTGTAGGCTGAGTCTGTTGAGGGCAACTTTATGCCTAGTGGAGACTCTTGTGCCATAGGTGTGCGAGAGGGTATTGGATGGGATGATTGTGGTCCCATCAGGGCTCACAATGTCAGCTAGGGAAGTAATGCCCAAGGGGATAAGGGTTTTGAGAAGATTGGGGGGAATGGTGTGTTGGGGTATGTCCGGGAGGGAGTCTTGAAGGGGGTTGAGTAGGGTTTCATCCTCCATATGGATTTGGATGGAGGCTCTTTTGAGGATGTGCATTTGCCTGGCCAGGGTAAAGTATTGAAGTGTGTGGCTGGGCAAGGTAAGAGGATCCATACCCTAGAGCATAGCAGCTTCTTTGTGGAGGAGGGCTGTAGTGAGCCTGCCTAGTTTCCCTGTGTCGTTGAGGGACCTAGTGAGGTGGGCTGCTGTAATTTGAGCATAATCCACCACTTGGAAGGGGATGCCCAATCCTGCCTATCCCAAGGGGAGGAAGCACTAGCAGTTGGGAAGGAGGGGTGTAGGTCACAGCATTTTTTAGCTAGGGTCCATATGGCCTTGTCTAAGATGCCTATATCCGAGTAGCTGTAGGGTGCTACAGTCATAGGGTAGGTGATGGCAGGTTTAATACACGTGGTGATGAGTCTGAGACATTGGAGAGGGGTGGCGCCTTTCGGTTTGGCAGTGGTGAGGATTTGGTGTCCTTTACTATGTATGAGGGCCAGGGCTTGTTTCATGAGGGGTATCCAGTTTAGGGTGAGGCTAACCGGCACCCCTAGATACTTGTATGGTTCATCGGGGGGAAGTTATGTAGCCCATGTGTCGTTAATGAGGATGGTGTTGTGAAGAAGTTTGGTTAGGGCCTTGTGGTTGGTGGGATCCTTGGGGTGGGAGCCATGCAATATGCCAGTGATCATGCGTTTACCCCCGTTAAGAGGAATCCCAGACCAAGTACTGAATTGTTGCACTTTAAGGCATTGTACCTTGAGGTTGTCTGCTGTGTTAGTGACCACACTGGTGTCATCAGCATATCCTTGACTACCTGTTTTATCTTGGTCAGTATTGGATGTTGAGGTTATGCCTTGCTTGTATCCTCTGCCCCCGGCTTGTAGCCATCTGAGGAGAGGTTCGATGAAGATGATGAAGAGTAGGGGGGAGAGGGTGTCACCTTGGATGGTGCCTCGTGTGATTTGAATGGGTTTGCCTTGGGTGTTGTTGAGGTACATGTGGGTGGTAGCCCCGTTGTAAATTCCTTTCACAGTTTCAATGACATCTACCGGGATTCCAAGGTCATACATAGTTTGGAGCAGCTTGTCATGGTCCACCATATTAAAGGCAGATGAGAAGTCAAAGTAGGCAGCAAACAGGTCTCTTCTTGAGTGGGCCGCATCCTCGATGTCATGTAGGAGGTGGGTGAGCTGCCTATGGGTGCTTCTGTTCTGTCTCAATCCCTCTTGGGAGTCACTGAGGACTTGGTATTGGTCCAAGTATTTGGACATCACTGTTGTAACCATGTTAGTCCACAATTTACCCATCGTGTTGTTTAGGCCAATAGGTCTGTAGTGGTTGGCTTGGGTGGGGTCTCTTTTCTTGTAAAGCATGATGGTGTTGGAGGTCTTCCAGCAAATGGGGGTGTAGCCAGTGATCCACATAAGCCCAAACATTTTATGTATGGTGTGGTGCCAAGACCAGGGGAGGCAGGTTAGGAGTTCATTGGGGATTCCGTCTGGGCCAGCCTGTTTGCTTTTTGCTACGTGTTGGATGCCTGTTTGGTAATTGGAGAACTCCATGAGGTAGGGTAGGATGGGGTTGGAGTGTTGGCGGGGTTGGGCCTTGGTTTCTAGGGAGAATGTGTCTAGCAGGGAGGCCCATGGAGGGGGGGCGGTCTGTCTGTCTTGGGGTAGGTATTTGCCGGTGCACGTGTGGTGAGGGGGGGCCATCATTTGTCCCATGTGCTCCCCCAAGATGTCCAGGAGGTCATTAGTGGACGTTTTGTGTTGGCCAGTGGTGAGGTCTTGGAGGGTCTGGGGTGACGTCGGGTTCTCAGAGGTTTTGAAGATGTTTCTGTGGGCTTGTTTAGGTTTGTTGGATAGTTGGGTCATGAAGGCTGCTTTGCCAGTTGCGGTAGCTGCTTGTCTGCTGTTCGTGAGAATTCTCCGGAGGGCAGGGAAGGCCTCATCAAGGGATTGCAGCCAAGAGGGAGGCATGGTCTGAGGCAAACTGGATATGGGTGAGGGTGTTAGGATGGTTATGGCATGTTTCTAGGAGAGTAGAATGGGCGGTGTGATAGGAGTTGGGGTCGGTGGTTAGGAGTTTCCTGTACGTCTTAAGCTGTTGGATATGGGAGTTGATTTTGGCGTGGGCTTTGCTTTTCTTTCTGTCAAGGAAGTGCCCTGGGATTTGGTTCCTGGTAGGGCAGGTGTCAAACATAGTGGTGAGGGCCATCCTAATAGGTTCCATAATCTGGTTGCTGAGATGGTCGAGGTCTAATCCTTTTGCAAGGAGAGTTTATTTGACGTGGTGGAGGTGGGATGGGAGGGAATTGTCTCCTACGAGGTTGGTGGCCTGGTCCCACCAGTCCCTGATGGGCTGGGTGTGTTCCATGAAGAAGGTAGTGTGCGTTTCTTCAATGGCCTTTCTAGTGGCGTTCATGGAGGCCTTGCTGACGGGGGTGACTAGTTGTTGGGGTCTAGGAGGGGGGGTGTCAGTCAAAGTCAGGGGTATGGGAAGGTAAATAGAGGGGATAATTTGGTGAAGGGCCATGTGGTCTAGGTATCCTCCGACCTCCACTCGGGGAAGTGACAATTTCGCTAAATGTAGGCGAAAGACACGATTTGCAGCGGAACTACAGATAAATGGTGGCGTACAGTGGACGAAATGTCTCGGCTCACCGCAAACCAGCCATCCCGACAGACACCCAGAACTTATCGTAGACTGAAGCGTGACCAATAAATCCTCGATCGCACGTTAACTTCTGAGTTGTAATACGCAAAGGGGTGTGCAGCTTTCTGTCGCTCGAGGGTCTGTTAGCAACCTTTTCGAGGGGTCATTCTTGCGAACCTGTGAAGCTCTGCCAGCGATTCCGAGATAGAGTGAACAATTAGGCAACGAAGTACTAGCGCGAACTACTTGTTGGCGAATAGCTTTCATTCGGGAAAATGGACACCCGAAGTCACCGATGTGCTTTCACTGCATGCGTCGAAAATGGCGCTGTTGTAGGGCGAAACCAGGACGATTTTAATCACTGTGATGAAAGCCTAAGTCACACTGAAATATTAGTGTGACTTGCGATGACCTATCAGTGCTCTTACTAATTTTGATAGTTGTTTTCGCTGGGTGTCCTTTCACCAGCCTTTCATGTACATTTAGCCAAGGCGGATTGGACGCGGCATGGCGAAATGGCCGTACGATTAGAGCCTTTGCAATATGGTCAAGGTAAGCCACGCCAACCTTCATTCTGCCTCTCGTACTCCTACATAATATTCTTCCCTCCCTCGCCCAACGCATGTGTTCGTTGCTACTTGATGTTTTTGGCGTCCTACTTTGTCACCTCCTTTCTTTCCAGCTTTCTTTTCAGATTACTGCGCAACGCCCTCTGCCGCCTTCCGCATGGACAAGCGCGGGGTAGTGCGTCAGATTGTTTTTGAAATTTGACCAATGCTCTCGTCCTATCTCCTACACAAATTCCCTTACATCGGTTCCGCTAATTCTCGCAACCGATCCGTCTATGCTAGACCTGTGTAGGTTGTCAGTGCATCTGCTGGATGCATGGTATCTTGCAGCCAGCGGCCCTTTCGTCGTCAACTCCTCAACCAGGAAGCCCGGTCGGCGCTGCTGTACTGCCACCGCATGAATAAGCTGCATAAATAGCAGCATCTCGGCAGCCCACCCGACGTTGCTCTGGACACGGTCAAATATGGTGGTATGTGGAGTGTACTGTCCCAGGAGCATGGCTTCAGCTTGGGATGGCAGCATGATTAGTTGGCTCTGTGCAAAGTAGGATGCTGGTGTAACAGCTCAGGATGCACTTAACAGCCTGGGGGTTATTCTAGGGGAACAGCCTACGTGATGTATGTTTATGTGTAAGTCGATATGCGTAAGCTAGCAGAACAGTAGGGTGTTACCTAAGTAGGGGATGTAGAGTTGATCGGGTAGAACGTCTTCGTGGAAGGAGTAGAAGAGTTCGTTCCGAGTAGCTCGTGTCTATGTACGCAACGTGTGCGTTGTGAGAGATGAAGCAGTACATGGGTATGGTACTGTATCATGTGCGTTCGTCACGTGGCTTACGGGTAAGGTGTACCCGTATGCCTTGCTGGAAGGCCAGAGTACCCGTGAAGGGTTCTGTACCGTTACACTCCCCCCCCTCCAGAAGAGATGCGGACCCCGCATCTGATCGTAAGAAAGGTGGGATGTGAATACCAGTTGTAGTCGTATGTGCCGTGCTCAAAATATACTTGATGAATCAAGTTGGTTTCGGAGAGAACCATTTAACATCCCTTTTGAGTACTCCGGGAAAGATAGCTTTATGAATAAAGCAATCTGACCGCCGTGTCGTATGCGTCGAGTGCGATGGGTTGGTGATGGGCCCGTTTTTTCGACGTACGTCGGGACCTAACGGGCGTAACACGTGATTTCCATGCATCGACGATGTGAGGGGCACTTTTCTTGACCGCCTTGGCGAGTTCCCAAGTGTCTTGCTCAATACCGAAGTCTTGCCATCGGACCAAGTATTCGAGACGTCGTTTGCTGGATGTGCCTATCACACGCGATTTCTCGCGCATGATGCATTGGATATTCCAAATTGGAGCGCCGTCGGAGTCGAACTCAAGCGGTTGTCCAACATGGACAACGCCATCGGAGCGCCAATGCTTGATCAAACCCACGTGAAACACGGGGTGGATACGCATCATCTTGGGCAAAGCCAAGCGGCACGCCGTGACTTGCCGGACGACTCCGGTGACCTCGTCGCGTGGACCAATGCATTCCGTAATCGTATAGGGGCCAACAAAACGAGGCGTAAATTTTGGTGTAACCGTTGCTTTGAACTTCATATTGCGGGTGGACAAGAGAACTTTATCACCAAGGTTGAAGCAAACATCCGTTCGTCGCTTATCGTAATGGGCTTTCTGCCGATCTTGAGCGGCTTGCATGCATGCCTTGCATTGATCTTGTCGTTCAATGTGATCGGCCCACCAATTGTTGGCAGCCGGACATTTCGATTCGACCTCAGCCTTTAATGGCGTCGTAGGGTCGTAACCAAGGTATGCCCGAAATGGGGTGTTTTGAATAGACTCTTGGTAGGAATTGTTGATTGCAAATTCCACCAGCGCCAAGGACTTATCCCAATCGTCGTGGTACGGCCCCACGTAGTGGCGAATCATGTCCTCGATGACTCGGTTCATGCGTTCCGTCTGACCGTCAGTTTGAGGATGAAACGCAGTCGAAAACGCTTGTCGCGTGCCCATTAATCGATGGAGAGCCACGCCGAAATGCCCTGTGAATCGCGCATCGCGATCACTGAGGAGTTTCTTTGGGATACCATGATAGCGGATGACACGATTCAGGTATAGGGAAGCGAATTCCTCTGCGTTTATCGTAGTATGACAAGGTTCGACATGAACCATCTTCGACAGTTTGTCGACGAATACCGCGATGGCATCGTGGCCCGAAGACGTTGGCGGAAGCGCCGTGATGAGGTCCGTGGAGACACACTCCCAGAATTTCTCAGGAATTTCCACGGGAACCATGGTACCGTTAGGCTTTGCGTTTCCGGGCTTGTCCGTTTGGCACTTATGGCATTGTTGGACGAAGGCAGTAACATCTGCCGTGACTTTGGCCCAAGTAAAAGTGCGGGTGACTAGCTCCAATGTCTTGGTGCGACCGCAATGGCCCATGTAAATAGGGTCGTGAGCTTCGCGGATAATATCCAAGCGAAGGGCTGCGTCGAGGGGGACACACAAAAACTCGCGTCCGTACTTGTTCTTCTTGAACCAGTAACCGTTTCTGGAAAACTTATCGCGGAGGCGTTTGCAGCCCGGCGTGAAGTTCGAATCCTGTTTGTATCCAGCCAAAATTCGATCCATGATGGACGAAGAGGAGGGAGTCGACGCAGCGGGCGTATGCCGACTGCGTCGTCGCATTTCCTTGACCGGAACCGAAGGTACGGGGAGGACAGTCGGTGGGCGGGGAAGGATATCCACGACCGCGGGACCGACTGCAATAGGACGTTGCTTTTTCGATCGAGGCCGGGATTCGCTGACCAAGAGAGAGAAGACTAACAGCTGGTGCGCAACCGCGACGTTGGCGGGGGCAGAGAGGTTAGGATTTCAACTGACCGGGTCTGCCATATTATTGCGACCCGCGCGATACTCCCAAGTATAGCTAAAGGGCGCCAGGTCCTCCTGCCATCGGCCCATGCGCCGAGAAAGGACCGCCTTGGTGTCAAAATACGTGAGCGGATTGTGGTCAGTGACCAATGTCATGTGAGAACCTTCGAGGTAGCATCGCCACTCGGTTAACGCGTGGACGATCGCTAGCATCTCCTGTTCTGTCGTTGTATAATTCAGCTCCGCTGGGATATACTTCTTGCTGGCGAAGGCGATGGGGTGTTTATCTTGTAAGAGCACTGCGCCCGTACCAAGCAAAGATGCGTCGGTAATGACTTCGAAAGGTTTGCTGAAATCCGGCAGCGCGAGGACTGGAGCGGATAGCAAAGCTTCTTTGAGGCCTTCGAATGAGACGAGATGCTCTTGTTTGAACAAGGTGCCTAGTTCACCCTTGATGTTAGACAAGGTTTGAAGAGGGGCAGCGAGAGACGAATAGCCTTGGATAAATTTGCGAAAATAATTGCACAAACCGAGGAATGAGCCGATCTCTTTCGCCGTTTTCGGAGTAGGCCAGTCACGGACTGTGCTAACCTTTCTCGGATCAACTTTAATTCCGTCGCGTCCAATGTAATGACCCGGGAATTTAACCTCTGTTTTGTTGAAGGAACACTTGGAGAGTTTCGCGTAGAATTCGTTGTCCTGGAGGACCTGGAGAACCGTGGCCAAGTTGGCCAAGTGCTCAGCCGGAGTGCGTCCGTAAACCAAGATATCGTCTAAGTAGACCACGACGAACTTGTGCAAGTAAGGCGCGAATATTTGGTTCATGACCGCTTGGAATGTGGCCGGCGCGTTCGCCAAACCCATCCCAAGGACTTTAAATTCATACTGACCCATCGGGGTAGTGAACGCAGTCTTCGGCGCGTCCTCGTCCGAAATGCGTATTTGGTAATAACCAGACGTGAGGTCTAGGGAACTGAACAAAGTAGCTCCACCTAGACGATCAATGGTCTCGTCAATACGGGGAAGGGGATACCTATTTTTAATCGTGATGTTGTTGAGTGCTCGCCAATCGCAAACAACTCGGTATCCCGTTCCACCCGGTTTCGCTATGATCATAATCGGCGCACCATATGGGGACGAGCTCGGGGCGATGAATCCTTGCTGCAACAAGTCGGAGACGTATTCTTCACATAGTAAGGTCTCGGCTGGACTCATGCGACGATTTCTGCGATATGGCGCGTAAGCATTGTCTTGCGTTTTGATGACGTGAGGTATAACTCGATGGTTAGGGGTCCCCATAGGCAAATTGTTGAAGACCTTGCGATACTTCCATAGGAGAGCGCGCAGGTTGCTGGCCGAGATGAGCGTCTTATCGTTGTGGTCAAGGATGTTGTCGCGGATCCAATTTTCGAAATCCATGCTTGCCACCGGGGGACCAGGTAAAGGCCCGTCGGACGGCAGTAATTTCGTCAGCAATTTCGCCCGTTCATCGGCAGTGACGTTAGACGCTGGTAAATCCGCTCGGGATTTGCGGACATTGACCATGACATGGTTAGCGCCAGCCTTTAAAAGCTTTGCTGCCTTGCGACCAGTAATGACTGGGTCATCAGTTGACTTGCCCGAAAGTGCCATAGTGAAGAAGGAATGAGCCGTTTCGTCCCGCTGCCTGTTTACAGGTGTTAAACAGCAGCCGTACCGTTTGAGCGACAATGTCATGCGATCATAGTCTAGGACGGCCTTTTCGTCGCGCATCCAGTCGGATCCGAGGATTAGGTCTAATCCTCCAGGAAGTTTGTCGACGACATGGACGAACACTTTGCCAACATATCGTTGTATGTGGATAGGGAGCGTGACCGTCCCGCGTATTTTGATAATCCCGTCGTTAGCGCAAGTGAATCCGTCGCGTTCGTTTTCCCAAGGGCGGATGTGCAAACCGAGATCCTCAGCCGTTTGCTTTTCCATAAGACAACCTGTCGCGCCTGAGTCTGCCAATGTGAGCAATTGCTTCGCTCCTGATCGGGCGTTGAATAGCATATCGGGGGCAGCAGCGGAGTTGACTTCGTATACCCGATTGGCTCGCGTCATGAGCACGGGGGAAGTATTCGTATTCCGTTGTGCGTGATTGCGACGGATGCACTTCGTTGACCGTCTGGCAGCGATTTGTTTTTCGCGAACTTTGGGATCCAATGCCTCCGACCACCAGTGTTTTTTTCGACGGGTTTCAACCGGACTGGGGATGCCCTCCTCAGGTGCGGGGCCAAAGTAGACTGCCTTGGTCACGTCGTTGATCGCATGCCAATCCTTTTTGATTGGACGGCCCGTTCGGAGTCGGGGGGGTCATACCATACTTGGATGGTGACTTTATTCGAAGGTGACCCCTTGGGGCGGGGTTTCATATGGTGATCGAACGATTGATACTCCTTAAATAAGCAGCGGGTGGCGCACCCGAGGGTGCCGCCAGACCATCGAAGCCGGCAACCAGAGGCTGCAGCGTACCCACCCACTGAGACAGAGGGCCGCGCGTCGGCAGATGCGGACTCATCCAGCGTAGCACCGAGCTCAGTGTCGGGCTCAGTGTCAGAAGACGCCATCCCTTCAGGATTGGTGTCGACCACCGAAATCGTAGGCTGTTCAGCCGCGTCGTCGTTTACCTTGGTTGTTTTGTGGGATGCCATTCTGCACAGGCAACAGAACAAGTCAGTAGGCTGGACAGGAATGAGTGGTGGGCGAGAGAGGGAGAATTACTCGCAACTTCAAGAGGCCAAAATTTCACCTGCCACAGGGACTAGTAAATTTTGCGAGCGTAACGAGCTGATAATGCCTCAAGCGTAACTGTATATGACGCGTTCGTCCAGAATACGATGAGGGATAAAAGCACTGCAAAGGCACGAATCACAGGGCAACCAGGAAGGACAACGACGAACCGAATTGCGCGACAGGATGAGCAACGTGCAGGTGGAAAGCAACAAAAGATGATGCAGCAAGCAGGAAGAGGCGCAGGACAGGCTCGTGAAGTACGCTAATTAAAGCAAGTACGGCCTAGGTGGCAAATGGAGCCGATGCTGCCCAATTGACCAAACCCCGCTCAAGATGCTCGGGAAAGGAGCTTTAGAAGCTATGACCAAAAGGTCAGGACGTGAAAGCAAGAATCGAGCGCGTAGGCCATACAGGGGTAGGGCAGGCTAGGAAAAGATGCCCATGCAAGACAGGTCGCAGGCGGCCTAGGGCGTGTCGAGCCTAACAGGACAGTTCACTGCGAGAACCTAACAGGGGCTACGTGTACTCGAAGCCTACGGGGAAGAGCAGGAACAGCGAGCAGCCAATGCCAGAAAGCCGACAGGATGTCCTGGCGGGTGCGATTAATTCGAAGAAAAATTCGTATGCGCGCGTATGTATATGCGTGAGGTCCCTAAGGAACGAAACCAGCTCCGCTACCAGTGTAACAGCTCAGGATGCACTTAGCAGCTTGGGGGGTTATTCTAGGGGAACAGTCTACGTGATGTATGTTTATGTGTAAGTCGATATGCGTAAGCTAGCAGAACAGTAGGGTGTTACCTAAGTAGGGGATGTAGAGTTGATCGGGTAGAATGTCTTCGTGGAAGGAGTAGAAGAGTTCGTTCCGAGTAGCTCGTGTCTATGTACGCAACGTGTGCGTTGTGAGAGATGAAGCAGTACATGGGTATGGTACTGTATCATGTGCGTTCGTCACGTGGCTTACGGGTAAGGTGTACCCGTATGCCTTGCTGGAAGGCCAGAGTACCCGTGAAGGGTTCTGTACCGTTACAGCTGGGACAACTTGCTCCCAACTCTTATGTGAGTCATACTTCCACCTGTTCTCTCCTGGGCCAGAGTAGAGCTTGAAAGGACATGGGGCCTTACACTCTAGTGGGATCATGTACTGCCCTGGCTGCATGGTGCCCTTGAGCATTGTATCAGGAGATCATGCGTGGCAGTTATCCCTTGAGACCCTGCATGATAGATGGTGGCAGCACTGTGTATATTTGGCTGACGCACTAGACCCATGTCCATGGCATGCATCTTCACATTGGGTTCACTCGTAGTGGTTGTGGTAGTCTTGGAACGTTGCCTCTTGCGTTGTGGTGGAGACTGGTCTCCTTGCTTTGCTGGGTGTTTGGGTGACAGTCCAACCTTGTCTTTATGCTTGGGTCTTTCGGATCCATTCTGCATGGTAAAATCAGGCAAGTGTGGACAGTGCAAGGCTGGGGTAGGACCTGAGGTTCAGGTACCCAAGCTTGAGGCAGGTTGTACTTCCAGGGGGATCTCCCTACCAATACGCAAAAACAACACAAAGGGTGTCAATATATGTAACTATGCCCACCCTTCTTTTTTGCAGGGACCCATGCTCTGTGTGGAAGCGGTCTGAAGGTTGCTTGTCTGTAGGGTTTCACAACAATGTGGCCTAGGGAATTTTGACTTGATCACATTCCTAAATAGTGTCCACCTGCTTGCATGCCTCCTTCCGTGCAAGCCTGTCTGTATGCCTGCCTTTATATCTTCCTCCCTAGTGACTGATTGGCTGACTATCTGGATGGTGACTGCAGCTTGGAGGTGCTAGGCAAAGAGTGTTCAGCCCATGGAAAAGTGGCTTGGTTGCCTGCCTGCGTGCCTGTCTGTTGCACGCATGTTTACTTGCTTGTCTGTCTGCTTGAGCGCTTGGCCATTGTTGACACAGGAGAAGAGGGTTTAACCCAGAGGGGGGGCAGAAAGACAGATTTGGACCGCACCTTCGATATGGTGTCCGATTCAGATGGGAGTCGGAATTGTGGTCGTTTCATACAAAAAGAGGGGGAAAATAAAGTTGGCTAAAAGTTTTTTTACCCCCCCCCCCCCCCCCCCCCCCCCCCCCCCACCCACCCACCCACCCCCCACCCCCCACCCGCCACCCCGCCTCAACCCATTACATCACCCTAGCAAAACACCTAACCCCCCCTAAATTGGGGGTCATCAACGAATCTTTTAAAGCCATTTCATTTAATGCGCTTACATCTTTACAATGGGGTTACCCAAACGTGCATTATATCGGCGAAGTTAAGATTTGAGCCGCTTTGGTTGGAAAAAACTTTGGACCCCTCTACTTTTGTACAACTTTATTTTTGGCTAAAAAAAAAACTTTTTTTGTTTATCAGTGGGTTGAGGATGAGGCTCGTGACCAAAGCGAAGGTGTGCTGTAACGGCAGCTTTTAATTCCGTTATTTCTTGCCCCCGTCCCTCGTTTAAACCTATCACAAAAGTGAAGTAAAGGGTGCTAACATAATTTACCTCGGCCTGCATTCTTAATTTACAAGGACCATTGCTCTGTCTCCCTCCCAGTTTCTGATGTCCACTGTCACATTCCAGAATCTAGACAGCACGCCAAGTGATAACTAAAGTGTGCTTCGCTTGTACGGCGGTTTCGCAACATAGTGGGCATAGGGAATTGTGTCTGTGATGCGATTCCTGCATCGGTAATAGCCCACGAGTGGCATCTGACTCTAGTTGTGAGTGGATAACACATGTCATCGTCATCGTCTCTGGAACTGCATCTGTAATATGCTTCTTTCTATGGTCCTCCCTCCATTGATCTCTAGTCGCACATGACCACTGCTCTGCACGTCACTGTCCGCCCCTTGCCGTCCTCCCTGCCCTTCACTTGCTCGTCATAACACAAGAAAGCAGGCCGATGCTCTGCCTAATCAGCATCCTGCCCCTTCCTTGCTCCCTGCCCTGCATTGCTCTCTAAACGCCTGCCCTCTCTGCTGCCATTACTGTCGTCCTATATCCTTTCTCATTATCCTGCCCGCTCTTTGCTCTCAAACGCCTGCCCTGCTCTGCTCTCACTGTCGTCTTGCCCTTGCCATTAGCCTCCCCCTTTGCTCTCTAACGGACAATGCATGCCCATGCCATTTTTCATCAAACATGCCGGTCATGGCCCCTTGCCATTTCCCCTGCCTCCTCCTTACTCCCTAACGCCTATTCCTGCTCTGCTCATCACGGCCGTCTTGCCCCTTGCCATTAGCCCTGCCCCTCTTTTGCTCTCTAAATCGCATTCACTGCCTTGTTGATCACTGCTGTCCTTTCCTCTTTCCATTCATCCCTGCCCTCCTTACTTCCTAACGCCTACCACCCGCTCTGCTCCCATGTCGTCTTGCCCCTTGCAATTATCCCCTGCCCCTCTTGCTCTCTACAACGCCTGCCCTCGCTGTTTCCAATCACTGTCGTCCAGCCCATTGCCATTATCACCCTGCCTCTCTTTGCTCTCGACTTGCATGCCCGCCTTGTTTCCACTGCCGTCCGGACTCTGCCTTA